>JAYJMJ010000391.1:6684323-6696128 GCA_036873875.1 Laminaria ephemera
TCATCCCCCTTGCACGGAGTTAAGGTTCTCCACTCCACACAATATGATCCAACTCGACCACCATCTCGGGTACCGCCGAAACGTAAAAGCAACAAAAAAAAGACGGTACCCTGACGGTCTAGCTCACGTAGTGAGAGGCGTGTTTTACAGCGTCGTTGCCAACCGACACCAACCCCGAGGGGGAGGGGAGGGGGGAGACCGCCACATAAGTGCGTGCATACATGGACGTCGCCCGCGTTGCGACAGGTCAGGTCATCTCCCCGCAGTCCACAACGTCATGCGGTCGCCCTTTGCGAAAGGTCAGGTCACCCCCTGGCATTGTACAAGGCCACGTTGTCGCCCACGTTGCGAAAGGTCAGGCCACCCCCTCGCATTCTACAAACACACAGCCACGTTGTCGTCTACTTTGCGGAAGGGCAGGGCGTTTCCTCACGTTGCACAATGTCGGCGTGACCGCAGCTTGCCCGGCAAAAAAACAAAGCATGGGCACCGTGCCATTTCCAATCTAAAGGGGGGGTACCGTCCACCCGTGAAGCGTGAACGGCACGAGCTTCTGCTGATCACGTACGTAAGTGCTGTCATGCAGTAGGGGTCGCGTAATTGTGTCGCAGGTGAAGGACGAACGGACGCATGTAAGTACTGTCCTACGGTTATAGAGAGGGTATAATTGTGCAGCAGGGGACGAGGGGAGGAAGGTAAGCGTTGTCCTACGGTAGCAGCGACGGCATCACTGCGCTGCAGCGGACGTACGTAGGTGTTGTACACAGGAGTATCATTGTGCTGCAGCGGACGTACGTAAGTGTTGTCCTACAGTAAAGGCAGTAGTATCGTTGTGCTTTGGCGCATGTGCGGAAGCGTTGTCCATAAAATAGAAACGAGCTATAATACGTAGCTCGCCGTGCCGCTGCCGACAGACGTACGTAAGCGTTGTCAACGCTCGATTTTGGTGGATCGTCAGCGTCGGGTCGGGGAGCCAGGTGGGCCCTTCCGGCGGCTAAATACACCCCAGGGTCATTAAGAGGGCTCAGGTCCGGGTGGGATCAGGTCGGCGTGGGATCAGGGTAACAAGTGGGCGCAAGGTGGCCGGCGGAACTGAAACAGGCAATTGTGCCCCAGCGGGCGGGCGTACGAAAATTCTGTCCTATATACTGCAGTAGCGACAACATAATTGTGCTGCAGCGGATGTTCGTAAGTGTCATTCTAGAGCGGTCTCGGGGCGCGTGAGGCGAAGGGTGCCTGCGGCAGCGGACGCGCGTTTCGATTTTCAATCGGTGTCTGTGTTTTGCTGTGTCTAGGTCTTCGTCTGTGGCTGGTTGGGGTTGCAGCCGGCGTCATTGAGGTCACCATTCAGTAGTCCTGAATATCTGTATCGCAATCTACAGTTATGTTTCAAGCCTGTCTAGCAAACAGACAGGCAAGCAGGCAGGCAGACAGAGGCCTACTCGCGTTCCTATTGGCAATTCAACACGCAATCCAACTAGCAACCCTATTCGCAGCTCCAAAGGCTCCTACCGGAAAACCTACTGGAAATCCTACAGGGAATCCTACAAGCAGTCCTGCTGACACACCAACTGGCAACCCACCTGGCAATCCTGCTGACACACCTACTGGAAAACCTACTGGAAATCCTACTGAATATTCTACTGAAAATCCTACTGGTAATCCTGCTGACACACCTACTGCAAAAGCTACTGGAAAACCTACTGGAAATACAACTAAAATTCCTACTGGCAATCCTGCTGACACACCTACCGAAAAACCTACAGGAATTCCTGGCGACACACCTGCTATAAACGCTGAGTTTCGACGAAATCCTAGATCTCACAGCTGTTGTGTATTTTTAATTTTTTATTAAAACCTACCAGGTACTGGTTTCGACGAAATCCTAGATCTCACAGCTGTTGTGTATTTTTAATTTTTTATTAAAACCTACCAGGTACTGGTTTTTCTACTGGCAATCGCTGACACCTACTGGAAATCCTACCGGAAATCCTACCGGCATTTCTGCTGACAAACCTACTGGAAACCTTATGGGCAATCCTGCTGGCACACCTACGGGAAAACCTACTGGCAAATATATTGCAAATTCTACTGAAAATCCTGCTGGCAATCGTGCTGGAACATCTACTGGAAAAAACTACCGGAAATCCTAAATATTTTTGGCAATCCTGTTGACACACCTACTGGGAAAACCTACTGGAAATTCCACTGGCATTCCTGCTGACACAGCTACTGAAAACCTACCGGAAATCCTACTGGAAATCCTGCTGATACCTCTAACCGGCAAACCAACTGGAAATCCTACTGGCATATCTGCTGACACTGGAAATCCTTCGGAAGTCCTACTGGCAATCCTGCTGACAACCTACTGGAAAACCTGCTGGAACTCCTACTGGAAATCGTAAATCCTCCTGGCAATCCTGCTGACACGCCTATTGGAAAAGCTACTGGAAACCCTACTTGAAATTCTGCCGACACACCTACTGGCAAAACCTACCGGAAATCCTTCTGGAATTCTTGCTAACACACCTACTGGAAAACCCACTGGAAACCCTACTGTAAATCCTGCTGGCACACCTACTAGAAAACATACTGGGAATCCTAGACCCTAATGGCAATCCTGCTGACACGCCTACTGGAAAACCTACTGGAAATCCTATTGGAAATCCTGCCGACACACCTACTGGCAAACCTACCGGAAATCCTACTGGCAATCTTGCTAACATACCTACAGGAAAACCTACTGGAAAACTTACTGGAAAAACTACTGGAAATCCTGTTGATACACCTATTAATACTAGAAAATCTACTGGAAATCATTAACCCTAGTGGCAACCCTGTTGACCCGTCTACTGGAAAACCTATCTGAAAATCTACTGGAAGCTCTACTGGATCTCCTAAATCCTGCTGAAAAACGATTGGAAATCCTACTGGAAATATTGAGGCACACGCTTACTGGCAAACCTGCCGGAAATCCTACTGACAATCTTGCTAGCACGCCTATGGAAAACCTGCTGGAAATCCACGCACCTCTTGGAGGCCCATGTTGACGGCCGCAGGCGTCCTGTCCCGAAGTTGTCTCCACCGCCGATGGGGGCGGTGGTACGGTAGCCTGTTCCAAATTATCTCAGTCTCATCCCTGGCTTTGGTCTTGATTATTTCTCGGACGAAGGTCAGGTTGATCCTGGCTGTGCTCCGCTCTTGTGACCGATGATGCTGTTCCAGCCGCTGCCCCTGCCGGTCATTCGCCGCACAAGAAAAAAAAAACGCAGTTTTTTTCTTGTGGGTTGTGGATCGAAGGAAACCGAAGCGACGACATCGATAGAATCGCTGATTGATCGGCGTTAGCCGATATGTCCATTTTCAGGATATCGGCATCAGCGATATTTGTGTTGCGAGTAGTACCTAGCAAAAAACAGAAAAAAAAAAGTGGGAGAGCCTGATGTTCTTACTAGGGTATTGCTTATTCGTGGGGCTATGCTGTTCGCGTCAAGCGCCATGCGTCATACCTGTTCGTGGGCCTTACGCTGTATGCGTCATGCGTCATACATACCTGCAGGTACTCCCACTTTTTCTTGCAAGCGATGCGATTTCTTGTCCCCACCATCCTCGACACGTCCGCCCACCGCACGTCGATCTTCTCGTCGCCCCTCAGCTTTGGCGCTGCGCCACCTGCCGCACCAGCGTCCGAACATTGCACGAAAGCGATTGGTCATTCGTTGCCGCTGCTTCGCCGTTTTTCTACCGAAAAAACTCGAGTATTTCCAAGCAGTTAGTCCTCCAAAGTATGGGTAAGTGCTAACGGCTAAAGCTAACGGCTACGTGGTGCTAACGGCTACTGCTAACGGTTACAGGCAGTGCTGCCGGATATTGCTAACGGTTAGTACCAATGGTGAGTCCCTATCGGTTTGTGCTAATGGTTTGTGCCAATGGTTGGGGTTAACGGTTAGCGCTAACGGCTACTGTTAACGGTTAGTGCTAACGGTTACAGGTAGTACTGACGGATACTGGTAACGGTCAGCGCTAACAGTTAGGACTATCGGTTAGTGCTAAGGGTTAGTGCCATTGGTTAGGGCTAACGGCTAGGGCTAACGGTTGGTGTTAACGGTAAGTACTTACGGCTAAGGCTAGCGACTACTGCTAACGGTTAATGCTACCGGATAAAGGTAGTTCTAATAGTTGGGCCAACGGCTACTGCTAACGGTGTGTGCTAGCGGTTAGGGCTAACGGTTAGTGCTATATATCGGTTAGGACTAACCGCAAGCGCTAAAGGTACCTTGGCTTTGCAGTCGCTCCGTAACAACCTTGTGTAGCATCTTCAATTCTTCTTCTTCCCATGCTGCGTGGAGTGACAGTGGCGGCGAAGAAAGGATGGGAGGGGTGGAGGAGGCGGGAGGGATGGAAATAAAGAGAGGGATGGGGGGAATGGGAGGAATAGAAGGAATGGAAAGGATGGGGGGGTGGAAGGGATGGGAGGGATGGAGTGGGTGAGAGGGATAGGTCGGATGGAAAGGGAGGAATGGGAGGGATGGAGGGGATGGGAGGGATGGAAGGGAAAATGACACGGAAGCGTTAGTGCCACCACCCAACGCCACAAGAAAGTAACCCATACGGTCATACTAGTTAGTCACGACCGCAATTGTAATCGTAGTCGTAATTGAAATACTAATTGTAATCGAATGTGTAATTGTAATCGTAATCTCACTCAATTGCCAATCGTCATCGTCACTGACATCGCACTCATAATCGTCATCGCACTCGTAATCGCAGTCACAAGCGCGTTTGCAATCGCAGCCGCAATCGCAATCGCAATCGCAATCGAAATCGATACAGTAAAATCAGTCGTAATTGCAATCGCGATGGTAAAGTCGGAATCATGTTAACCTATAAACACGCTTTCCTCACTGCACAAGCGATCGGACAGCAGCCACCCCACACCAAGCTTGGCATTGCATCTGGCGTCGAAAAATTTCGACCTGACTTGGACCTGGCTTTGATCTGACTTTGGCTCGACTTTAACTCGACTTTGACGTGACCTTGGCGTGACTTTGACGTGATTTTGACCCGACTTTGACGTGACTTTGGCGTGAATTTGATCTGGATTTTACGTGACTTCGACGTGGCTTTGACCCGATTTTGACATTACTGTGACGCGATTTTGACCCGACGTTCGCTTGACTTTGACCTGACTTTGACCTGACTTTTGACGTGGGTCTGATCTAACTTTGGTGCATCATTGATGTGACTTTGACTCGACATTCACTCGACTTTGACTTGCCTTTGACCTGACTTTGACCCGACCTTAACCTGACCTTGACCTGACTTTGATCAGAATTTCACTTGACTTTGACGTGACTTTGACCTACCTGACCTTAACGTGACTTTGACAGGTTTTACCTTACTTTGATCTGACTTTGGCTTGACTTTGACCTGAATATGACTTGACATTGACCTGACGTTGACCTGACTTTGACCTGACTGTGACGTGACTTCAACCTCACTTGGACCTGATTTTGACCCAGCTTTCACTTAACTTTGGCCCCACTTTTCTGACTTTTGACGTGACTTTCTCTTCCCTTCGAGCCGACTTTGACCTAACTTTGACGTGGCTTTGATCTGACTTTGACATGAAATTGACTCGACTCAGACTCACCCCCCTTGCCAGGCAAGTGTATGATCTCGCGGTACTTGTCTCTGCACGTGTCGGCCGACCGTCCCATGGATTTCTCGATCGTCCGCCACTTGTTGCCGTGCTGGCTCACCTAAAAAATCACGCCGATACACATGCAGGCACGATATGTATTATATACAAGGGGTAATTAATACTTGAACCCATGAAGAACTGCAAAACATACTCCACACTAATTCCAAGTAGTAGCGTGTTTGCGATGTACCAACTTTGGTTGGGTAGGAGTTGGGTCGGAAACATATGATAATAGTATTGAAACCGTCGAAATCACAATCCAAGGCCAACCCAACCCACGAAAAATAAGCGAAAAGTTAGATTCGTTTTTTTTTTTCCCCTACCATTTTTTTAATTCCTCGCCTATTTTTTTCGTGGGCTGGTTGGCTTTGGGCTTTGAAGTTTGTCGGTTTCAATACTAATTTTACATTTTTTCCAACCCAATAGAGTTTGGAAATCGCAAACACCCTTATACACACCAAAAACGCGGGTGCCCTTCTAAAGCGGCTAATTAGTGTGTTTGCGATTCAAAATTCTTTTGGGTTGGATAAAATGTAAAACTAGTATTGAACCCGACGAATTTCCTAGCCCATGGCCAACCAACCCACGAAAAAAAATAGGTTGGAAGTCGAAAACAATGGTTGGGAAAAAAACAAAACTACTGCAACCTAATTTTTATCTGATTTTTCTTGGGTTGGGTTGGCCTTAGATTGTGATTTTGACGGTTTCAATACTAATAGTATATGTTTCCTACCCAACTCCTACTCAACCAAAGTTGGTACATCGCAAACACACTACCAGGTATTAATTAATTAATTATTTGCTCGGGGAGAGGGGAAAAATAAATCATTAACTAGTTTCGAGATTCGGGGAGACGCCAATGATACGGGAGGGGGGGGAGGGGAGCGGCGGCAGAATACGTCACGTCATTGCGCCATCCCCACCAACAGCACCGAAAAAAGCATGCAGCAAAACTCCTCACAGCTGTAGACACATAGACGGGGTTGAAACCGCAGAGTTTGTATCTCCCTAGGATGAAGAATCATCACGGGCACTCTCTGGGTGTGCCGGATGAAGATGGGTGGAACTTACGGTTAACATGAAGAGCACAAACACACATAGACACGAACCTAGGTCTGCGTAATGAATGGATGACGCATCGAGGTGCGATACTGAATGGGCATAAACCAGGGGGGGTGGGCGACGGCTTCTCGGCGGCCTATATACAGCATGCCTACCAGCAAGTGTTTGGTACATAATTAAAAACCCTCAGGCGTTGTCTGATGCTACTGCAGTACGTCTATCGCCACCCCATGAGCTGTGCCCTCCTATGGTCCACCGTGTCTTCCACGTCGCCTCTCAGCAACGTCATCAAGACGTTGTTGCCAATACCCACATGCTGCCCTTAACACCCTGGTATAATTTATTCATTCGCGCGAAATACTGCTGTCCAACAGAGCCTACCGCAAAATCTACTGAGAAACCCTACAGTAGAGCTTACTATGGAGTCTACAATAGAGCTTACTGTAAAACCTAACTCCTACTGTAGAGCCTGGTCGATTCTACAATAGGTCCTACTGTAAAAACTACTGTAGAGCCTTGAGAAAACCCTACGATAGGGCCTACTGTACGTATACAAGCACTGCCGTGAATACACGCGAGAGGTCTCACCAGCGTCTGCAACGTGCACACCTCCAGAGGGCTCCAAGGACCCCTCTTCATACCGTGAAGCTGGCGAATCCCGTGTCGATATATCGACTGAAAATCAGCGGTCGGACAAAACGTAGCGGTCGTTGGCAGTGTTACAGGCAAACAGCAACGAGTATCTTTCTCCGCGTTCGCGGCACAATTAAATGGGATTACGTACGGAAATACGTTTGATCATGTGTACGAGTTGGCCCAAACACCAGCGTGCCCAAAGACCACAAGATCAGCGGATCCCGCCTAGTGTTCAAGCAAAAGACAGACGGCCGATCAAAAGCGTGGCTTGTTTTTTTAAGCTACGTTCAAGAAACGGGCACCGAATACGGGAAGGCATACGCACCAGGGTGCTGCATCGGCAACATACGTAAGGTGCTGGCAATCGCTGTGGGAGCATGCATGGTCTGCATGGCAATTCGACGTGAACGTGGTCTTTCTCCGATCCAAAATGGAGAGCTGCGACGTGTACATCAAGACCGCCCCGGGACAAGGACTCCAAGACCGGCGAGCCCATGGTCTACAGACTCAAGGGCAGTCTGCACGGCCTGAACCAGTCGGCCATCCTGTGGTTCGACACAACCAACGCGGCAATGCTGACCGTTAGCTTCACGCCCACGCAGTCTGACCCTTGCTTGAAAAACGTACGGGGGCGGTGACACCTTCGCTATCCTGACGCTGTACGTCAACGACATCTTGATTAGCGGAAGAACGAGAACATGGTGAAGCGACTGAAGACGGCCCTCGCTGATCACGTCGCAATGACGGGTATGGGCAACGTCTCATCCTTGGCATGACCACCACACGCGACTACGACCAGGAGAGTTTGGCCATCACTCAGAGGAGCTACTACTGTACACTCATCGGACAAATCACGATCTAGATCATCTAGATCCTACATCTGTCGTTATGATATGCTATGCAGGATCTGTGTAGTACACATCCAATCCAATAGACATGTTCTATGTCATGCAGATCATACGGCTCCTATCCGGCAACATGATGTAGACCATGCAGATCATAACTATACCGGGGATCTGTCTGCCGTGCAAGACACAGATCATGGAACGGGATCTGATCTGTCCAATGTGTGAACTATTCATAAGTCAACAGTATCTTGGAGACGTTCGGGATGGAGGACCGCAATCCTGCGCATACCCCGGGACATGGGTCGGACCTGCGGGAGCCAGGGCTCACCCCGAACGATGCATCCATGTAATCGTGAAGCCGGGGCTGTCCTCTCTTGTAGGGAATGGGCAGGTCGGGGTGTCCCTTAAACTACCGAAGGGCGTACTTGGCTGCAGTCATGTGCGCCTGCGCTCGTTTGCGGCACACCCTGCGCGGGTTGACCGGGTAACACATGTCTTAGCGCGTACACTGAGTCAAACACATCACGGACCCCACAACGGCCTGGGAGATCTTCGTAGCTGCTGCTCCTAGCGACCATGCCTTGTCGCCAGGCTTCATCGTGTAGGTCTCCATGTGCACGCGTGCCCTGCATCCGATTGCCCGTAGATCCGGTCAGAACTGCCTCCTTGTCATGCATCTTGGAGAAGGGTGTTCCTCCTCCCACTGCCGCGTGTGGTGACCTGCAGGCCAAGTGGACTGCTGTGTAGAGCAGTTCGCCGCACATGTTGCGTGGGAAGTTGCCGAGGCACCTGGACCAGGTACTCCCTCAAGGACGGCAATTTCCCACGCGATATGAGGGACAAACTGACCTGCACAACAATCCGCTTGGCCAACATGTCATAACACGCGGCATTGGTAGGAGCAACAATGCTTCTCCAAGATGCACGGCAAGGAGGTAGTTCTGTCGGATATGCGGGCAATCGGGTCATGTTCTTGGAGAAGGGTGTTCCTCCTCCCACTGCCGCGGGTGTTGGCCAGGTGGACTGCTGTGAAGGACAGCTCGCCGCACATGTTACGTGGGAAGTTGCCGTTCATGAGGAGGCACCTGGACCAGGTACTCCCTCAAGGACGGCAATTTCCCACTCAATATGAGGGACGAACCGATCTGCACAGCAATCCACTTGGCCAACAGGTCATCACACGCGGCATTGGTAGGAGCAACAATCTTCTCCAAGATGCACGGCAAGGAGGCAGTTCTGTCGGATATGCGGGCAATCGTGTCATGCATCTTGGAGCAGGGCGTTCCTCCTCCAATGCCGTGTGTGTTGGCCAAGTGGACTGCTGTGCAGGACAGCTCGCCGCACATGTTGTGTGGGAATTTTCCGTCCATGAGGAGGCCATTGGAGAGGTTCGGGGTGGAGGACTGCAACCCTGCGCACACTCCGGGATGGTCGGATCTGTGGGAGTCAGGGTTCGCCGCGAATGATGCATCCGTGTAATCGTGCAGCCGGAGCTGTCCTCTCTTGTAGGTGATGGGCAGGTCAGGGTGTCTCTTCATTCACCGGAGCGCGTACTTGGCTGCGGTCATGTGCACTTGCGCCGGTTTGCTGCACGCCCTCGTGAACTGGTTCACCGAGTAGCACATGTCGTAGCGCGTACACCGAGTCAAATACAGCACTGAACCCCATAATGGCCTGGTAGATAATCGTAGCTGTTTCGCCCAGTGACCATACCTTGTTACCAAGCTTCGTCGTGTAGGTCCCGATATGCACGTACGCCCTGGATCCGATTGCCCGCAGATCCGGTCAGATCTGCCTCCTTGTCATGCATCTTGGAGAAGGGTGTTCCTCCTTCTAATGCTGCGCGTGGTGACCTATTCCCCAAGTGGACTGCTGTGAAGGACAGCTCGCCGCACATGTGGCGAGGGAAGTAGCCGTCCATGAGGAGGCACCTGGACCAGGTGCTCCCTCAAGGACGGCAACTTTCCACGCAATGTGAGGGGCGAACTGACCTGCATAGCAATCCACTTGGCCAACAGGTGATCACACGCGCCATCAATAGGAGGAACAATCTTCTCTAAGATGCATGACAAGGAGGCAGATCTGACCGTATCTGCGGGCAATCGGGTCCAGGGCGTACGTGCATATCGGGACCTACACGACGAAGCTTGGTAACAAGGCATGGTCACTGGGCGAAACAGCTACGAAGATCTACCAGGCCATTGTGGGGTTCAGTGCTGTATTTGACATAGTACACGCTCCACGACATGAGCTACTCGGTGAACCAGTTCACGAGGGCGTGGAGCAAACCAACGCAGGTGCACACGACTGCAGCCAAGTACGCGCTCCGGTTAATGAAGAGACACCCTGACCTGCCCATCACCTACAAGAGAGGACAATCCCGGCTGCATGGTTAACACGTATGCATCATTCGCGGCGAACTCTTACTTCCGCAAGTCAACCACGGGCTCGATCTTCTTCCTGAGCGGAGGACCCATCAGCTTCGGGGTTAAGACGCAGTCACTGACAGCGCAATTGGCGGTGGAAATGGAGGTCGAGTGCGTCAGCTACGGAGCAAAACAAGCTGTCTACCCTTGCTAACATAATGGCGGACCTGAGCTTCAAGGACTTCAACTCGGAGCCCGTCAACTGCGACAGCACTGGCGCACTGACCATCACAGGCAACTCCACGCACAGCTGAAGAACAAAGCATATCGTTTGGCGCTTGTTCTTCATTCGGGAGCTGATGAAGAACGGATTGGAATCTACGACCCGCTACGAACGCGCCGACAGGAAAGGCACGCGCAGACTGTGCGATAAAGGACCTTGTCAGAGTCCAGGCCCGCAAGATCCTCTTTCAAATCGAGGATTTCCGAGGATGAACAAATCATCCCAGATGGGAGAATAACAGGAAGGGTTTCCACCTCCTTCCTGCGGATTGTTGGTTTTTGGAACTCACCATTCGTTCCGGTTTTCATCATGTCATCACACCAACCACCAACGACAACGGACGAAAGCACGGCACACGGTCTCACGGACAGCAGCATAGAGAGCACGAGTAGCTACGAGCGGATTGGGATCTACGACGACGGCCCCGATAACGATAGGCGCCATCGCTCAGTATCATGTTCGCACCTGCCAAGTGAGGGCAGGAGCGAGGAACCCGGCCACAAAATACTGACATGGGATTTTTCGTGGGGTGCAAACACCCTTGATGGACATGGCTTGCAACAACAGGATACCATCAGACTCGTAAGCGACAAGAGCGGTCCACAGGACCAACTCCTTCGATAGTTATTCGCCAAGCGACTACTTATTCGCCAAGCGACTACTCAAGAACGTCTTCGCCGATCTCGGAGCGTCCACTCAGTGGCTGACTTCAACTAATCTCTTACGCGACGGTAGGGCGGGTCCCTAATATTTCTCAGTTCCAAACATGAGAAGCTCTATACTCAAGAACCGAGCGTATATAACCCTCTTAGCACTAGAACGCTATAGGGCTGCCGTTGCCACGGGAACAGAAGGATACGCCAGCTAACACTGGATTGCGAATGCACTTGAGTTAAATCGACACAC
>JAYJMJ010000391.1:6735717-6752464 GCA_036873875.1 Laminaria ephemera
AGCTTGCAAAGATGAGTTTCGACGAAATCCTAGATCTCACAGCTGTTGTGTTTTTTTAATTTTTTTATAAAAAAACAAAAGGGTTGAGAGAGGGTACATTCTTCGTCCCTTTTCCTTCTGCTTTGCCCTTTTGTTTCCTTTTTGGGTACAGTATACGGGGGTGCATACTGCTGTAGTAATTAGGACCAAATATGGTTAGTAAAAATAGGGGAATATATAGGTTTTTGTGTTTATCGTAGGTTCTGATTACAATGGTCCCCCGTAAATAGTCGAGGACAGACCAGGCAGCAATGCTCCAATCCCACAGTAGTTGCATTCGGAACCCAGTTTGGGTGCTGCCTTGACGCCAGCTAGTGGTGTCATCTGCTTTGTTGCTGTGTTTTTTTTGTTTTTAGTTACATGAAAAATACACTTCAGCTGTGATGAGATCGAAAATTTCATCGAAACTCATTTTTGCAAGCTGCGTGTGATAACTTCGATCGCGCGAGATACGGGGTTGGCATTCATCTGCTTTGTTGCTATTAATAGTTGCTGGGTGTCTGTTTTCGCTTTGTTTTCATTTTTGCCGTGCCGTCTTGTTTCACTCAATTTTTTGTTCTTCCTGGGTACCTCTTCCCTCCTCCTTGCGATCCTTTTTCCCTCTTTCTTTCCATTTTTCTTTTTTCCTTTTTTTTTTCTTCTATCCTATTATTTTCTTTCTTCCTTGCAGGTAGACTGGTGTGCTGGATTGCATATGTTCCGCCCTCGTATTCATTGCGATTGGCATTGCATGGCCAAATCACCTTGCTGTATTTGCAATGTGTATTTCTGGCTTCTAGTTTGTGACCGCAGAGCTCGTCTCTCTAGGAGGCATCGGCACGGACACTGGTTGTGCTGGATGTAGATGGGTGTAACGATAAGTTTAATGTGAAGAACAAACACACAGTGATATAAATAATTGGCTGGGTCGACTGAGCCACTTGTTCGCCCACCTTCGTGCGGTTTGGTCAACTCTGGGGTGTGGTGTCTGGTGGTGTGTGAAACTGCTGTGTAATTGCGTGGCCAAATTGAACGGAAGCACGGCACTACTACTACCGTTGCTTTTACAACAGGGAGGGCTGAGAGGGCGCTCGATTGAGCGAGCCTGGGGTCAAGCGCGGCTTGTTTTTATAAAAAAAAAAAAAATACACTACTCGTACAGCTGTGAGATCGAGGATTTCGTCGCTTGTTTGTGCGTTTCTGGGAGAGAACAATCAACGCTTACGTGTCGGCAAATGCCCCACTTACTGGTACAATTTACCGTATACTCCATTTATAAACACAAGCAAATACTGCTTGTAAGTATATACCAACATCAAAGCAATACATATATACTTAAATACCTGTTATTTAATCGTGTCTGCCGCATTTTAAGTAAATATTTTATATAGTTAAGCACATACAACAGCAGTTGTAGTAGTAGTAGTAGTAGTAGTAGTAGTAGCAGTAGTAGCAGTAGTAGTAGTAGTAGTAGTAGTAGTAGTAGTAGTAGTAGTAATAGTAGTAGTAGTCGTCGTAGTAGTATAGCAGCAGTATTAATAGTAGTCTAGCCTACCTGGTATACAGTAGTACTGGTGGGTTCTACGGCAGCGCAGCAGAACGCAGCAGAGCGCAGCAGTACGCACTGCTTAGCGCAGCGAGTAGCAATACCAACCAGGTACGTATAAACACAGGGAGGGGCGGCAGCACATCAGATGTTTCGATGCTTCGGCCTCGCCAACCCGTATACTGGTGCTGTACCTGGTACTACTACTGCACCAACACCGTCGGGACTTCAGAGGGGAAACTTGCACACATCTAACAGATCAGATCATCAGATCCCTATTCGTCATCTGTGTCTTTCAGGGAAGACAGATCCCTGGTCTATATGATCTGCATGGCCTATAGATCATGATGCCGGGTGGGAGCCGGAAGATCTGAACGATCTAGCACTTATTTCCTGGGTTGGATCTGTACTACACAGATCCTGCGCAGCACACCATGACGACAGGTATAGGATCTAGATCGTGATCTATCCGATGTGTGGAAATTTGTCGAAAAAAGTGACTATTAATACTACTGCTGTAGTCTGTTACAGCGTCAGCCACAAGAAGCAACCGTGGGCGGTGGGGTGTGACAAGGGTAATATCGATGGAGTACCCGACCTTTAACGCACGCTACCCCAAATGTACTACAACACCACCTTGTACATAAATTCGTGCAACACCTTTCGGCGGCCCAGATCCAACCCAACCCGACCCCAACCCTAACCCCAATCCCGACTCTTTGGGGGGCTCGAGGTTGGCAGGGGCGGCTTGCGTGGCGTTTTTCCAAAAAAAAAACGCTGGCCGAAAAGTCAGCCTCGACTAATCAGACAATGGTGTAGCACGAGTTTCATGTGCAAGGTGGTGTTGCACGTAAGAGGGGCTACTTTCAACGCAAGGAGTTGCCCGACACGTTCGCTGCATTATTACTACCTGTACAGCGCGCTAACACCTACCTGGTAACAACATGAAGAACGGTTGCCAAGAAAAGACCTCCGCACGTGCCATTAATTGTGTCCATGTTTCGCTATACTGGTACCTGGTATCTGGGTCCCCCAAGATAACGCTCGTCTGGTCATCGCTTGTGGTGTGATTACTGCAAGAGTTTGTATTTCAAGCTTTCAAGGGCGGTACATTCGGAACATCCTAATCCTTACTGCTGAAAGCCGGAGATAGCGGGAGCTGTCATTGCACTCGTATTGTAGACTCGTCGTAGAGATTTTGGATGCCGAGTTGCGTTCTCCTCCTCGCGTGGAACATCTATTACGACAATAAATAGTCTAACCTGTACGACCCGTTCGTTACGTAGCTGTAGTCCAGGCTCTAATCCTGCAAGGCGGAGATCGCAGGAGCTATTATAATGTACTGGTAGACTCGTACTCGTGCGAGTAGAGAGTGGTACTCGTACAGATGCTAAGCGGATACCAGGTAATGAGTTGCTTTCCCCTTTCCCCCCACATATACATACCAGGCTGCCAGGTGCTAGGTCCCGGTACAATTTATCGGTAGGTGACCAGGTATCGGTGATCATTTTGTGTACAATACCATGCCGATAAGCCCACATCAAACTTGACATATACCAAGCAATAAGCTAAACCGGAACACACGCGGTCGCGTTTTCGACCGAATGGTCATTCAGCGTAAAAACACTGAACAAACACACCTGCTGCTGCTGCCTATCGTTGTTCTGGTACAACACAAACTCGCGGCAGAAAAAAAATGTCCATACTAATTTCAGTACAAAAAAAGTAGTACCAACTCACCAGTACTACTATTAATATTTCAAGTACCACTGCTGTACATGGTACATTTTAGACGCCGTACATTTGCGCCGGGCAGGTCGACGGAACACCGATGCGGGCACAGAACACTCCGGAGGGACCACACCCAGCCCCAAACCACAGCTTCCCAGGAGAACCAAAGGACCACCTAGATCAATCCGCCCCTAGCTTCAAGCCTGAGAGCATCATAGCGACAGCTCGGAACGGGACAAGCCGGGGACAAGAAGCATCGAGGAACAAAGCTAAATCAGCTCACCTGACATTTCGCCGGCTCCTCCGCTGCAGCGCTCTCTCCTTCAGTCCCGTAATTTGCTGGTTCAATGCGGCCACCCAGCGTTCTCGCTCGTCCTTCGTGTCCGCGTAGACCATCAAGGCCTTCGCGTTCGTGATCACCTGGAACGCGTGGACTCTCGTGGGGAGGTTGGTAACCCTCGACTCCGCGATGAGCACCATGCGTCCCCTAGGCCGCAAGTCGCCCTGTTTGCTGAAGTACGTGATAACATGGTCCTCCAGAATGAACCAACGTCGCTTCCATTGTACCCCTCCCTTTTTTGTCAAGTATCCGTCGAGGCGCGTGCTCCCCTGCATATGTGCCGTGCGGTCTAACGCCTCGCCGGGGGAAGGCTGAGGCTTGGAGGGCGGGCCTCCTGATCGGTTGGCGCAAACAGAGGGCATGCACTTGATAGCGTCTGTTGGACCCCGAGTAGGGTACGCACAGCTTTCCAAGCAAGACTCTACCCTTTCTCTCTCTCCCGATGATCGATCCGGTGCTGATCAATGTCGGAGTAATTCCCCTCGATCCGACGTCGAACGAGGATGATCCTCGGCGTGATACACCCACTGTGTCGCTCGAGACACAAGCTCGTCTGTCACTGGCTGTATCTGCCCTACTGTGCGCTATCGTCGGCGTTCAGTTCGAGGAGGCAGCGGACTCGTCCCGGCGGGTTGAAAGAGCGAAAAAAAATTATACTGGTGTTTTATATGGAAGGAAGAGCTCGTCAAAGGGGTTTCCATGAGGCGTTTTAATGATTTTTTTAGGTGAAACGAAACGGCCGTTTCCCGAAAAAAAGTCGGCATGACAAACGCGCCATTCATTCAATCAATAAAAAAAGTACGACTCGCGACTCGTGGCTCGTGGCTCGTGGTCTAAAAATAAGAGGTTTCCGCAAATAATCGGGCGAGTGATCATCGACGAACGAAGTTTTACGCGGATGCAACAGATCGTTGCAAAGTTCGAACGAAAGTACGAGTAAGGACTCGCAGGATATGTGAGTGGCGTGTCGTGTGCTGTCGCGTTTCGTGTATGTCGTGTGATGTCGTCATCGTGGTGTGTCGCAGCTTATATATGTGTGTGTACTATATACTTGTGTGCAGTGTGTGTGTATTTTGTATGTCGTCTGTCCTTCCAAGAAGAAAGAAGTAGAAAAAAACGAGAGGAGAGTATTTTAGAAGATAGAGTTGTTGTATCAACAGCGGTCGATAGTGACGAAACTACGACGTAGACACCTTTAAGTTTTATCTGCCGTCTACTTGGCATGTACCACGGCCTACAAAACAGAACACGTTGTTGTGCGCACAGAAGATAGCGTGCTCGTAATGAGTACCTGGTATATAGTTTACGTTGTAGAAGCAGCGATAAAGTACGAGTATTCTCTCTCTCGCTCGCTCCTCTGGTAGTAGTATGCGTTTTCGACGTTGGCGGCGTCGTATTTTCGATGGATGATCGTGTACCCAATGTATCTACCGTGGTATCATACTACAGAGGTATCTTTTTTTGTATTTGACG
Organism: Laminaria ephemera; assembly: GCA_036873875.1. Taxonomy (NCBI): domain Eukaryota; class Phaeophyceae; order Laminariales; family Laminariaceae; genus Laminaria; species Laminaria ephemera. The sequence continues at coordinate 6,740,826 of JAYJMJ010000391.1, forward strand.
CGCGTGTGCAGCGAATTTATTTACCAAGACGGGCGCGCATTCAACCCGCGTGTGTGTACACGTTACACTTTATTTTATGGTGGGCGGGCGTTGCCATGCGCGGCCTACAGGCCACAGGGTATCATATATATATACGTACCGCGAATGCCTCCGCCGTAGGTAAGATGGGTGTCGATGTAGTACCTCCATGCTGAATGGTATAATAATAGCCTATCGGATCGATGCTCTGCAGCACATTTGAACTTTGGATCGGTTAATGAGCGCGGGTCGGCGAGGCGCGAGACGACGCTAATCGCCCGTTGTGACACCCCCCCCCCGGACTTAGCTACGCCAAGAAACACGGCCGAAACGTCCAAAAGGACGGCGCGTCCAAAAACTTGACAGGCTGCGACAACGACAACTCACAACCCTGCCGCCCCCATACTACATCGTTTATTCCGGTTTACATGTCATAATGTACGGAGGTAGAAGATGCTGCCCACATTCATTCCCTGCTGCTGCTGCTGCTGCTGCTGTTTCTTCCCACATTGATTGATTGCTTGTCGGTCGTGAGGTCGGGGGGGTGCTGCCCCTGAGGTGTTGAACCGGGAGGAACAGAAAGCGCCGATCGATGTGCACGTGGATCGGGGGCGTGCGCTACCGGCCCTCTCATAATAATAACAAAAAAAGGGCCCCACAACAAACATATTATAGCTTGAAATTTACGGGGAAACAAGAAATTCGATGGATTCGCCGGCTGTTATTTACGCTGAAGTTAGTGGAGCTAGGACACACTTCTTTCTCAAAATAAGAAATTCTACCTAAATTCTTCTCGGTTTCTTATAGGAGGGTTGGTGCTGTATGATACAAGGGGTATACACGTACATACATATCATGCGCGCGTGCGCAATCGAGGGGGGGCTGCACCCAGCGACTTATCAGGTATAGTAGGTGGGTAGATACATTTAGATCTAGCAATAATACCTGGTACCAGGTAGCTTTTTTTGAGTGCCTGGGGTGGGGGTAGACCTAACAATAGCTTTGCACTTTGATTTTTCGAAGTGGTATCATATTATTGCGCACCCCCCCGCTCGGAGTCAAGGGGGGCGGAGAGAAGGGCAAGCTCCTCAGGCTGCTCCAACAGCAACCCCACACTACGGACGCTGCCTAGCCCTATCCCAACGAATTCAAACTAGTCTGTATCACACCTTGAACCTGTAGCGCTGACTCTGCTTGATTACGTGCTTCGCTCGCAGGTAAGCAACTACGAACTAGGTAAGGTGTATCTTAAGGCTATCCAATTGATACGTACAATTAACCCGCGCTAATATGCGGTGGCAAGACGTAAAGGCACCCAGGGCAAGGATCTCTGGGTGTGAGGCGGAGTAGAGCCAGTGCAAGAAGATGTTGGAAAGCCAGCGAATGTGTCGATATCATAAGCAAACCAAACAAGTAATACAGCAGCAACTCTGGTAAAAATGGAAAGTACAAACCAAAAGCCGCCGACCGTGGTGGTGAGTCGAAGGCGGGCGAATGCGGAGTTTACCCCGGAGTGCGGAGTTTACGGCGGATTGATGGAGTAGTAATACTGTAGTGGTATCATTAGCCCTTTGGGACCTGAGAGGGAAAAATCGTCGAAAATAAATTACAATTACTTCTACTCGGGGGTGATAACCTATGGATGGCCTAAGTTGCGCAGCATGCTCCCAGCAAGACAACGCTTATTATTCGTCATGCTGCCGCGCGTCCTCACTAGACGGATGATACAGCCGCACTTCACACTGATTCGATCGCTATATAGTTGGGGCTGTTTTTTTTTGCGTGCGCACAGATGATGATGCTGGAACGGGGTAGCTGTGCATCGGAGTTCAGCCCGGGAGTTGTTCTCCCCCGTTGCCGCGCCGGCGTGTGACGCACAAAATATACCAGGAAATTGACGCATTGAAAACGCAAAAAAAGCAACACGGATGGATGGCTACACAGACATATAACACGTGCAGACAGGATACACAGTCGTTTCTTTCCTTGAGGACTTGTTGTCAAGCTGAAAATGATCACAACGCCAACTCGATCTGTAGACTCTTATGTCTTTTTACATTTATTTCAGAAGAACTTGTAATCATTTCAACTTGATAATACGCGTCTTTGCAGCGCGTAAGGTATGCTTCTCGACATGTTGTGTTGTAGGCTGGGGGTGGAGAAGGGGTCTATCCACCCGGGAAAGTAACACCCCAGAGTAGAGACCCAGCCAATGCGCCTTTCGTGTTTTGGTAAGATCGTCCAACCCAGCTCGCAGGGTCGTTCTTCCTCTCGGTGACTGGATGGCAAGCATGGTTAAGAAAAGTATATAAGGATGGCGACTGTGTCATTACATGGTATTCAAGTGAAAAAGGCGATACAATTTTTATCCTCACGATACGTGATTATGGTATTCAAGTGATGCAGGCGATACAAGCGTACGATACCGTCACGACAATAATAAGATACCCTATTCCATCGCTACAATAGGATACAATAAGACACAATATGATATATGCGATCACCCCTTCGGCCAAGAAGGCATTTAAAACATCGACAGCGTGACGGTTGAAGCACACCACCTTTTTCCTAAGCAGTGCAGACGATACGAGATGGCCAGAACAAGGGGCATCAGGCGGATAGAGTATAGATGGTACCGAAAAGAGTAACGAATATACTAAGGGCAACAGGCATAGTAGATCGATGTTGGGCCGGAAGAAGGGGACGAAAGGGGCGATGACTAGATGGACACTTCACGTACGATAGGCTTCCTTTTTATATAGATTCTGGGTTTTCTGCCTTTCACTGCTGTAGTGGCTACTTATGAGCGATCTGCGTTTAAGTTTATGCCGTACTTTGTGGGATGGACAATATGGCAACGATAACAGTATTACTTGTCGGCAAATAAGTAAAACGTTAGTCATTAACCTCACAGGCAGTGCTAGATAGGCAACACGGCATCGTCGAGGGTAATAAACGAATGAATAACGCAGGCGAGTACGATTCTCAGATCGGTCGTTCGCAGTTCCGGTAAACATTATCGTATTTCTCCTGGGATCTCGATAAACCAGACCAACGATCGGGAAAAGGCCTGCACGGACGCTGACTGGCCCGGCAAGTACTTTCGTTGAGATCCAGAAAACTCGCCGGTCTAAAGCGCGAAACCTGTCATGTCCTGTGTTGGGCGGGACCTGGTGAACATGTACCCCACTCACAGGACACAGCAGCACTCATTCTCACGGCTCCACCCCCTTTGTTCACGCATCGGTTGCGTTGTCGACATGACCTCGTAAAGACGGCGGCATAGTCGTCAACAGGATATCGTGCAGACTTCGGCACCTCCTTTAACAGGACCTCGTCAAGACTGCAGCACCTCGCTTCACAGATAGATGAACTCATGAAGATGACGGCACCCCCCTTTCATTTATGGATGGCGTCGTCGACAGACCTCGTGCAGACAGCGGAACTTCAATTTCACATACGTATATATGACCTCATGAAGATGGCGCCATCTCCCTTTCACATAAAATTGGCGTCGTCGACATGACCTCGTGAAGACGATGGCGCCTCCCTTTGACATATAGACGACCTCGCAAAGATGGTGGCACCTCACGTCCAAATATAGATGGCGGTCGTCGACAGAGCTCGTGCAGACATCCGTACCTCACTGCCACATATAGATGATATCGTGAAGACAGGCGTCATCTCCCGTCCACATATAGATGGCGTCATGGGCAGGACCTCGTACAGACAACGGCACTTCATTTTCATATAGATGACCTCGTGAAGATAGCGCCATCTCCCTTTCACATAAAATTGGCGTCGTCAACATGACCTCGTGAAGACGATGGCGTCTCCCTTTGACATATAGACGACCTCGCAAAGATGGTGGCACCTCTCGTCCAAATATATATGGCGTCGTCGACAGACCTCGTGCAGACATCCTTACCTCACTGTCACATATAGATGATCTCGTGAAGGCGGCGTCACCCTCCTTTCACATATAAATGGCGTCATCGACAGGACCTAGTACAGACGGCGGCACTTCATTTTCACATATAGATGATCTCGTGAAGATAGCGCCATCTCCCTTTCATATATAATTGGCGTCGTCGGCATGACCTCGTGAAGACGGTGGCACCTCCGTTTCACCATATAGATGGACCTCGCAAAGATGTTGGCACCTCCCTTTCACATATATATGGCGTCGTCAACAGACCTCGTGCAGACATCGGTACCTCACTTTCACATAGAGATGATCTCGTGAAGGCGGCGTCACCCTCCTTTCACATATAAATGGCGTCATCGACAGGACCTAGTACAGACAACGGCACTTCATTTTCACATATAGATGGCATCGTCGACAGGACCTCGTGCAAACGGTGGCACCTCCCTTTCACGGATAGATCGCGTCGTCGACAAAACCTCGTAAAAACGACGGCACCTCACGTTCACACATGGATGGCGTCGTCGAACGGACTTCGTGTCGACGGCGGTGCCTCCCTTTCACATGTAGATGGCGTCGTCGACAGCACCTCGTCAAGATGGCGGCACCTCACTTTCACAGATGGGTGGCGTCGTCGACAGGACTCGTCAAGACGGTGGCACCTGCCTAGAGTAGCAGATTGATGGTGTCGTCGACAGGACACCGTGAAACTCGGCGACACCTCCTTTTTACAGATACATGGAGTCTTCGACAACACCTCGTGCAGACAGCGGTAGTGATGTCGCCGCGAGATTGTCACCTCCTGGTGGAACAGTATTGTCCACCACTTGGCCCAGCTTCGATAAAATGGTTGATCGATACTAACTCCTCATTTCGTCTTCATTCCAATTTTTTTCCAAGGCGGTCGGACTTAGGGTTAGGGTTAAGGTTGAAATTCAAGTACATTTCAACCGTGTTATCAATGCTGGGTCAAGGTCAATACAGCCCTCGGGTGGGACGCGGACGAGCTAGCATCTCCAGCTTCCCAAAATGACGACCACAGGGCTGCTGCTGTTAACCAGTTTCCGCAGGAGTCGGTAAAGGTTTCACCTTCTACCCCCCCCCCTGTCCCCCCCTGGACGATACATCCGCGTGGTCGAGTGTTTTTTTCCCCCACGCGTTAAGTGATGCGCATGATGAAGACTTGTCTCGCAGGCTTCTTCGTCTCTCAGGCTTCTTCTCGCTACCGTAGCTACTACGGCAAAAACAACCAGGCGAATGATGGTCCATCAACCGTCTCCGCGGTCACCTCTGGTCCACCAAGTTCCTCATCCGCTCTGGTCACCAAGCGCTCAACAACATATCCAAGGATGACGAACTAAACACCCGCATTCAGCGCTAGCTTGAATCTATCTCCGTCCACTCCTACACTTTAGACTACAGCATGGTAGAGTCTCGGCCAACGGTACTGCCGATTTCTATTCCCGCCTCCTTCGACTAGTCACCGACCCCGACCGCGCTGGACCCAACCCGCGCTGCATCAACCACCTCGCCAGCCCCATCACCGTGGGTATCTACCTCACCCGAGCTTGTGCCTTCACTCCGCCCAAGCCTTCCACGCCGGGTATCGGCTTGGGTGTGCTTGTCCTCTCTTTGTCCGCATCATCATTTTCATTCCCCCGCTTCTTTTCATCGACCAAGAATTCGGCGACTTCCGAAATATTCATCGACCTCCCCATACTTCTCTGGGGATGCCCCGTTACCCGTTTTTCCGACAGTGGACCACAGGACTGCTCTATAATATCACGTGCCATCTACGAGCGCCTCGGCATCAACAATCTCCACGCTATCGGCTCCAATACCACCTTAACACAACGACGGTGTCGAGCGCGTCAACCACACAATGGTCTAGATGCTCACCATGGTGGTCAGCGAACAACAAACCGACCGGAGTGTACGTCTCCCACACGCCAAGATACCCTTCTTACAACTCCGCCAGTGCTGTTACAGGGCTTGCCCGCACCGAAGTTCGCATCAGGGCTGTCTTTTTTGTCTCCCCAGCATCGTCTATGACACCCCCAACGTTGATTGGCGGAAGCACAAAACTTGGACCGTGACCAACTTTCCTACTGCGACCTCGCCATCGACCGTCAACAACGCTCATACCCCAGCGTCCAAGAACACCACGCCGTCATCGTTTCACGTTTAAACCCCCGCGACGCCTCCATCATGGACGCCCTTAGCTAACCTCCTCCGTTCACCATCGGCGGTTGGGCGTGGATCTACAACACCGTTGCCACCATTCGCCAAGGCGCCAAGAAAGGCACCGACGCCACTGTGCTCAAGATTAAAGTCTCCCTAAACTGGATAGGCTCGCCGTAGGCCCGAAGCCGGTCTCCGACACCATTCTTTGACGGCCGTTCTATTCACGACAAAACTCATCTACCTCGAACACCATTTCGACATGTTGTTCTCACATTGTTGTTTTCGTCCTGGGGTATTCCTCCACTCCAAGAGTTTGTGGAGCGTGTTTTGTGACCACGGAGAGACACTATGGCGATGAATCAAGTTCGACATGCCAGACCGCGACTCCACCTACCTGCCGTGTCTCCGTCATTCGATGGATGCCTCCTTGCCGAAACGCCGATGACACCCACGATCTACCCAAACGTCTTCCGCCTGATCTCAACTCATGAATACGTCTTCAAACCCTACACAACAAAGCCCCCCCCGTACCCCGTCAACCTTCACTACATCTCGCCGCCCGCCGGAACGCCTCGAGACGATCGGACAGATCTCGGGCCACCAACAATTCGTTTGCGCCCGTGGCGGTGTCATTGTGGTAATGGTCGAGTTTCATTGGACCGAACTCCTCAGCTCTTCTTGGGAACGTGAACTGGACCTGTCTATGGTACATCACTTCCGCCTTAAGATTATTCGGTACTGGTGGGGCACAACAGCATAACATCGCCAGACCAACCGCCTATCAGGTACATTCTAAGGCGCCTGCTGGTAAAGAACGTCAATTTGGCGTCGAGGCTCAACTTCTTATTTTGTCGCCACGGCCTCGTCCCGCGCACTCTTTGGCTCCGACGTGCGGTCCTGTACTTTCACCACACATGTAACGGTAGTACTACCTTATTGATTTCACTTGTTTGAACTTTCGTCGTTCGTCCCTTTCTCGTAACCGTTGAGATCCGAAGATGCGAGGATCCGAAGATCCTGCTGGGTCGCACTTGCGTCGAGTGGACAGCGTCTGCTCTCGCCTTGTATGTGTTCACTCGACAACAAATGAGGTGCTCGTCCACTCTATCGTAAAGCTCTAACGCGTTTGCCGAGCGGCGTTGAGTTGTCGACTGTTGCCCTGAGGTCGCAGGCCGCGTCTTTCGTCCCTTTCTCGTACTGCTGTACTACTGCTGTATGACTTTTTTTTTTTTTTTTTTTTTTTATCCTCCGGCGGATGGGGAAAAATAAAGCTGTATGACCATTTTTATGTCGTTGAGATCCGAAGATCTGAAGATCCGATTTTTTTTCTTGGTGCACAACCGCACACCCCTATTCTCGCCTCGAGTGGGCAATGTTCCCTGCTCTGGTCTATATGTTCACTCAACAATAATTGAGGTGTACTGCTACGTTGTCGTAAAACCCTTGCATGCCTGTCGAGCGGCGTTGAATTATCGACAACCGTTGGCCCGTGGTCGCAGGCTGCAGGAAGACATGAAGCCGCAGCAACATTCGATACCAGGTACAAAATCCCTGATCCATCCAAATCCGTGGAGATTTCGTGCCCGGGTCCCCCGTACGGAAACGCAAAACATTCAACTTGGAACTCCCTGCATTCTCGAGGAGATTCGAGTGGAGCATTTACGACGCTGCGAAAAATCTCACTTACCTTCGCTTGCAAATACACCTGCCGATCGACGCTGGGAGGTCGATTAGCAGAGTATAGGTTGGATGAGATCTGAAGGAGTCGGGAGCAATCGAAAACGTGTGCGTGTGTCACTTGTCATCTGAAAGTGATGGTATTTCCTAAGTTCTGCAAGGTTTTGACCTTTTTGGTGCTGGCGGTCGCTGGTGCGAGGGGGATCATCCACAACTTGGGAGACTCGACTTTCGACGATTTTGTGGACAACCTGCCGGAGGATGCGCTGCTCTTGGTCGACTTCTACAAGGTGGGCTTACTGGCTTGCGTCGGGAGTGTCGTCTGCCTAGCACCGCCAAAGAGCTCGTCTGGTGGTACTGTTTTTCGTACAATATAATAGTGCTTGCTGCATCGATGCTGCGTACCAGCAGAGGCCACCAGGTTGGATGTCGCACACAGAGTCGATGTTCGAGAACATCTCTGTATGATATCATACTGCTTGTATGTACGAGTACCGGTACTGCATGTACCGCCGTACCGCACTGCAGCTTTTTGAGCCCCTCTTGTGATCACGGAGTCCACTGTGGCAATGAGTGCATGAAATATCAACAACAACAACAACAACAGCAACAACAAACGGCAACAGCAACAACAGCAACAACAACAACCACAACAACGACAACCACAACAACAACCACAACAACCACACAACAACAACCACAACCACCACAACCACCACAACCACAACAATCACAACACAAAAACAACAGCAACAACAACAGCAACAACAACAACAGCAACAACTTAACAATACCAAACGAGAGCGGGCAGCACCTTCAACCTCGTTTTTTTACTCTTGAGCACAAACTTGCAGACGGGGTCAAGGACTGAGACACAGACAGTAGCAGAGGCTGGGGCGCGAGTGCCTGGCAGTCACTGTGATACGTAGCCATGCATGGCTGCGATTGCGATAGAGAGTAATACGATACGAAAGCAGGAGTCACCGCGCATTCCACACCGTCGCTCGTTTGCTACTACTGCTGTAGTATTACCGTAATAGTATGTGTTGATCGCACTCTGTGTAATCGCTTGGCCTGCCTGTGCTCCAACGTACAAACCGTACGGCAGCAGAGCGGGTAGCGATGGGCTATCGTGCTATCTAGAGTTACGTGCTAAGAAACGATATTCACCATTCTTGCGTGTACGTAGCTGGCAGCGAGTGTGGTTTATTACCCTTGGTATGTCATACATGGCGAGTAGGGAGTATTTGGAACCCGTATTATTAGAGATGGGTGCTTCGCTTCTCTATAACCCGCCGTGTCCTTGTTTCTCTCCTGAGTGTGAGTACAACCTCGCCCATACTCGATCTATCCAGTACGTAGCCCCTAACCAGACACGCCTCCTGTATACTCCGTATTAAGATTCAAGACCGCTCCGCAAACTCCAGATTTCCTATGTATATACGAAGTAATACATCCAATCATGTAATAACAATGCTAGTGGGGGTACATTTTGCGATCTGCCTTGGTTCCCCACAGCAGGGCTGGAGTATAAAGTGGAGTCGAAAGCCCCTGTGAGCTTAGTTATCTCGGTATCCCAATCCATCCGGCGTTGGAGTATGCTGATTACATTTAATAGCAGTTCTAACGCATGTCCCCACTTGTCCACCTCCCTTTCAATGCCCCCCCCCCCGGTGTTGAGACGTCCTCAGCCCGGCTGCAGACAATGCCAGAGGCTGAGTCCGGTGTTAGACTACCTCGAGGGCCAGTGGAGCAGAGAAGCGACCGGCTCTGACCGGCGAGCGTTCAGTCTGGCTAAGGTCGACATCGAAACCAACCCCCGCCTCGCGTCGGTGAGCCCCCCCCCCCCCCTCCTTGCCCCTCCTTTAGTGTAGTAGTAGTTGTTGTTGTTGTTGTTGTTGTGATGTTGTTGTTGTTGGTGGTGGTGGTGTTGTTGGTGTTGGTGTTGGTGTTGGTGTTGGTGTTGGTGTTGGTGTTGTTGCAGTTGTTGTTGTGGTGGTGTTGGTGTTGGTGTTGTTGTAGTTGTTGTTTGAAGCGAGCCCAATTGCCGTGCAGATGGATGATGCAAACACCGCGCGCTACTACTGTTGTTCTCCTGCTCTTACCCCCACCACCCTACCCTTCTTTCTCCCTGTCCAGGTGTTCGGGATAAAAAAATTACCGGACCTTCGCTTCGTGCGGGAGGGGCTTTGGAGCACGTACGAGGGAGGCCGGTCGATCGAGGTGGGTGTTTGGACGGGCGATCAGAAGGGAGAAACAGCGTAGGGTAGAGCCGTTGGCCACCCTCGGACCACGACCTCGAAGGGAGAAAGGGGGAAAGAGAGAAATATACTGGTACATACTACGAGGTATATTCTACTGTTGGGCGAGAAGCTTGGCTATTCGGTTGTTGCCTTGTGCGAAGCAGCAGGAATCACCGTCGGGAGCGCGAAGTAATCAGCGACGGCGACTGAACTATAAGAAAGGTAAAAATGACAGGCCTCCCTCCCCCCCTCCCCCCTTTCCCCTGTCGCCTTGTTTTGTGCAGGACTTCCAAGAGTTCAAGGAACGCATGGCGTTGGCCCCGTTACCCTCCCTCGACACCGAGGGGCTGCTCGAGCTCGTTTCGGCGAGGGAGACAGTGTTTGTCCTCTCCACCGAGGTAGGTGGCTGGCCCGGAGACACGCGCTACGGCAGGCGGGGCACTTTTTTCTATTTCTAGTACAGCACTGATGTAAGGCACGCGCAATGACAAGGGTAGCACTTTTTGAAGCTTTTTTCTGACCGGGGCTTCTCAACCGAGGAACTACCCAATATATCGTAAAAAAAATATTTTACCATTTGTACTTTGGCTTTAGTTTTCGCTGGTGACCTTAGACCATGGGATTGTTTCGTTGGTTTGCGCTTTCATTTTTTATCTCAAGGTCAGTTTTTGGGTGGTACTGAGCTCCTCAAGTGAGGACCCTCAAAACTATTAGGTGTACCGTTACCGTGGCATGCTGTACCGGTGCGAAGAAGGTCCTGCTGCCAGCCGCCTTGTGCCATAACTCCGTGGGTAGAAATAAGGGGCACGTACTGCTGTCGCTGCTGCCGTGGAGCTTCTCTTCGAGTGGGCCGTATCTTCCAAATGGCCCTATCGCAGCGCAGAACAGGTCCATGAGCGAGAGCACGCTATCCTCTTTCTCAATTTGATGTTGCGGGGTCGGCAGAGACAACACCGGTTTCTGTCGGCGGCGCAACCGAAGCCACCGCCGCCCTAACACTTTTGCTCCTTGCTCCTTGTTCGAGACTGACAAAAGGGACCGACACTACCAAATCAGCCCCACCCCACCCCGTCTGGTCCTCCTCCACCCCACCCCACCCCACCCCACCCCATGTCCCGCCCCACCCTGTCTTCACCCGCCCAATACGAACTCCCGGTACCCACGGGTCCTGTTTGTGGCAGGACGGCGTGGCCCCTGCTGCCGTTGCTCCTGGAGTGTTGCTCGCGGCGACTATGACGCAACACCTGTCTACCTTCCGCACCGCGTCGAAGGAGGTGCTGTCGTCCCTTGGGATACCTGGAAGCGGGTGAGTAGACGCCTTTTCTATTGGCGTTGTCGTTGTCGTTGTCGTTGTCGCTGTCGCTGTCGTTGTAGTTGTTGCGTTACGGGGCGATATTTTGCATTTTCCGAGAGAAGTTCGCCGTTGCGGCAAGGTAATCCATTTATTGTGGGAGCTGAGTTGCGCTTGCAAGCACCAAACATCCGACGCTCAGTGCACGTTTTGATTAAAGTATTCACACCTCGGATAACGTAACACTCGGATAACACTTATCTACGTTATGGGGCCTAACACGGCGGCTTGGCAACGTCCT
>JAYJMJ010000391.1:6795846-6809490 GCA_036873875.1 Laminaria ephemera
GGAGAAGGGACGACACCTGTGACCACGGCTTGTCCAGAAGCTGGAAAGTAAAAGTGAGATTAAAAAAAAAAAAAAAAAACGTGAATGAGTCGATATAGCCCTAGCAACCCAGGTGCCACGGCGAGGAGAGGGAGTAGCGCCCTTATCTGAAAAACCCGGATCTGAGTTGCGATAACGTTTTTGACAGCAGTCAAGACCAGCTATTGGCAGAAATTGTCACAAGCCGAAAGACGAGCAAGCACCATATATCGTTGATATTAATAGTACCGTGGTGAGGTTTACCTATTTGGTCGAAGCTCAGCTTAGCAATCCACGTGACACGCGTGTCGCGCGTTTTTTCCAATCAATCGAACCAATACTCCCCGTATTGAATGTGCGATGTTCGGTAATACTGTGGCTGAAGGAAGTGCGTTCCGACAATTACGCAAACATCTATTTTCTTGCAAAGCACGCATTATACGCTTCATCGCACTAATATACCGAAGTATATATAAAGAACAGTGCCGTGCCATCCTTTGATGCGATGCTTGCACCGCCGGGCTGCCCGGCGTAACTCGCTTTCACCAGGTTGCCGGTATAGCTTGAGCACCTTCGGTTGGCTATGGCAACGGCGGAGGAGGGTGACGCGCCCGACAAGTGCTTCGTCCACCCGCACGCATCGCATTTCGTCAACACCTTCTACTTCTACGCCTATGGTGAGCGAAGACATGGACACGAAGTGCGGACCACGAACTCATTCATGAGCCACATCCTCGTACCAAGATAACGTACTACTGTAGACTCTACTGTTGTACTCGCTGTTTGCGCAACAGCGGTATGGTTGCGTCGTATTGTAGGAGGCACGCATGTTTAAGAACCTTAGGCTAGGATTTGATCCCTCTTTCTACCCTTCTGGTATACAAGGCAACGTTGGTTGAGGGCCTTTCCTGGTTCTTCACAACTGACGCGCCGTTGTGTTCATCGGTTGTAGAAGCTGGCGTTCATAGATATATGCAGATCGTTTGTTTACCAGAAAATTACTGCCTGCACAGCTTTGGCCGGGAGAGTATCATGTATCATTTTCTTCATGTACAAAGTTGTTCGACCCTAGTTGCCGCCGTAAACCAAACCGAACAATCTCCTCCCTACCCCTGACAACAGGAAACACCCCCCCGTCGGACCTTCTCCAGCATGTACCGCATGACGCTGCAACGGCTGACATTCTCAGTCTGGGCTGTGGCGACCTTCGAGATTTCCTGTACTCGATTCAACTCCATGGGGGACGAGGCGTGAGCTGTGGGCCCGTGCCGCGCCAGTTGACCTTTACCTTGAACGACTGGGAACCCGCCATCCATGCCAGGAATCTGATGATGCTTCAGCTCATTCTCGACTCTCGGGTTGTGCTGGAGGCAGGCTCTGCGGAGACGGACATGCTTGATAGCCGGGTGAAGGCGATGGAGATTTGCGGTAGCCCAGCAACCGGTACGCCAGCCGAACAGGCACAGGCACGCTCAGCCTCTTCGGAAGATTTGGGGGAATGTCAAGAGCACAACGCGGCTTTCGCCCAAAGGATCGGGGTAATCTTCAGCGCCATGTACAACGCGTTCGTTGACGCCGACGTCCTGCAGACGATTCAGGATGTAGCCGGGAGGTTGGCGGCTTGCATCGCATCTTCAAAGGAGTGGAACTCGACCGAGCTCGGGCGACTGGTTCATTTTACCGACGACCGCAGTCAAGATCGTGTGCGCGATATCTTGAATGTCTACTCCGACGTTAGCCTGCAGAAGAGGTGTCCGGCTGCGAGCGTAAAGAAACAACGGTCCGCCTTTATCACCAAACGCATCCCCAAACTCGCTACCATCATGTCTCGAGCCTTGGGTCTGGCAACACTCCGTCAAGAAGAAAACAGTCTTCAAGCCCACAGCGAGATGGTACAGAAATGTGAGGTCGTATTAAATATACCTGGTATGCTTCAGCTGTCATTGATTTATAGGAGCAGACTTTAAAAACGCGAACGCCTCGTTCAAGGATGCGTGTTCATTCCCTGGTATTTGCTGCTACTGTACCCCTCTCTGATTAATTCTGCGCTCATCCGGCAACGATCTAACTTGTCACAGCAAAACGGTTGCATCTATACGCCTGAAACCTCGGATGCGTCCACGAGATCCACTTTACACGCTGCAGACGGTGCAAAGCATTGACCTCCTCTCCTTGTCTGTCTTTGCTGCAGACCTGGCCACAGGCATTCTGGACCCTTTCCCGCTCCTGAAGGACGAAAAGGCACCCGCCAAGCGTAAGCCGAGCAAATTCGTTAACCCGCTCCTGCTTGTGACCGAGAGGAAGGGCACGGCGTACAGCCTTCACTATGGCGCGTTCCCGCTTGATGCCTTCCACACAGAAGGTCCGGTGAATGAAAACGACAAATTCTGCGGTGGAGGTGTACCTAATATTTTCTGAGGCTACCAATTGAAGAGCTTATAACCTCACCAAAAACCATGACCTCGACAAAATATTAACGTGTAAACCGATGAACCATCCCATGGCCTAGGTATCGCACGAAAAATGTTGCAAAACACAAATGGCACTGTAAAGATATCGGAGGTTTCCTCAGTGGGGGATATGACTTATTTTGTCCAATTAATGCTACCTCTAGCGTAGCAAGCGTCACACAACACGGTGGAAAAAGCTATGGCAGTGTATACTTATTTTCGGCTTTCTTTTTTTTGTGAATGAATGACGGGGCTCCTTAACCCAAAATCATCGGAATGTCATTCCTTGTTTTTCAATATCACTTTTTTCGTATACCTGGGCCATAGGTTTGTTCGTCGGGTTTGCACTTTCATTCTTCTCAAATATCAGTTTTTGGGTGAGGTTTAGAGCTCCTCAAGTGAGGAGCTCCAGAAACAATGATATCATTCACCTCTATCGTACTACTAGTGGCGTGTGTCTCAAGTCGTACCCGGTATGCAAGTCTCCCGTACAGAAGGTGCTCGCCAGTAAGAAAACGTCACTTTGGCGTCGAGGCCCGGTTTCTTATTCAGTCGCCACTATTGAGCACAGTCTACCGTTGGCTACCATATGGGACTTTCCAGTAGTATGGTAGTATGGCACCCGACCCTCAAACCGCGTCTTCGATCGCACTTCTTATTTTTCGTGAGAAAGCAAACTTCACCTTCTTACGACCGAGGTTTTTTTGTTTTAAGGCTGAGCGCCCTCCGTAGTCGTTATGTCGTTATGTTCAAGGCGTAGGCAGGCCTTTTCTAGTCGATCCGCAGTGCGAATAGTGCACAGTCCGTTCACTGTTGACTTATTTGGGGCTTGATTGTACTGGATTATAATATGGAGGTATAATATGGAGGCGAAAAGGAGCAAAACAAATGGCGACTAGCGTACAGCATCGCCCACACGTAGAGCCCAGCGCTTCTGGGCTAGGGGATGGTACATCTGCTGCAGGAGTACCGACATTATATCTACTGTAGTATCGGAACTGCACACCACGGGGTTATTCAACACACTCACCGCATGCTGCTGTACTACCCGTACCTTCGATCGACGCGCGCTACGATAGACGTGTACCCGGTACCAGTTTTTTTCTGAGGCTCCTCACTTGAGGAGCTCTGAACCTCACCCAAAAAATGATGTTGAGTAAACTGAAAGCGCTAACCCGATGAACAAACCCATTGCTTTAGGTATTCAAAAAAAAAATCAGATTGAGAAAAAAAAGAACCGACATTCCGACCATTTTGGGTTAAGGAGCTCTCCGTCATTCAGAAACAAAAAATCCAAAAAGTGCTGGGTGCCTCTATCGTAGCGTGCGTCGATTGCTTACCCTAGACGGTTGGATCAGATCGCACTTCTCAGTGCTTTGGTCGCTGCATCTGGTTCCTAAAATGGTGAAACTATCGACCCGACTCGTGCTTAGAAGCCATCAGTTGCTCCATTCATTCTGACGATGCAACAAAGTTTCACAACCGCCGTGTATACACCCCTCGAGAGCCGGGTAGTTCTACCGGCGAAACGCTTACAATTCTACTGTAAAATATAGACTGTTCTAATGACGATTTCACGCTCTAATCCATGCACGTTTCTTCCGCAATTGTATCAGTGGCTTCGTGGAAGCTGCGGGACGACAGCATGCAGGACGAGCACGGCAAACTCTTACCGAGGGTGCTCAAGAAGAAGCCGTTAGACACCCGCAGCTGCAAGAAGGGGTTGTCGACTGCGTCTGCACGGAAGGGTATCCAAGGCGCCCGGTTCGGTGCTGCCTTGGAGCAGCTGGCCCAGATGTGTGGCGGGTTTCTGGAAGCTACGAGGATCACGCCGTCGGAGCCTGGTGTCAGCATGGCGTCTGCTACTCCGCACCTGAAGATCAATATCAACGTGGGTGATGCCATCAACCTGTGCGACGCGATGCTAGCCTCATCGACAACATCAACAACGACGGGAGTCCCGCAAGGCGAGGGCGGGGTTGGCGCAAGCAGTTCGGACTCGACGACATTCAAGGGCATCGCGTTTCAACAAGGAACGCTGCAGCCATTGCGACTTCGCAAGGACACCTTAGAAGGATCTCGCGCGGAGTTCGACGTCATCAGCACCAGCAACCTCGCGGAACATCTAGGTAAAATAATCGGGGATGTGACTAAGGCGGTGTCAATCACGCCTCGTTTGTGAATAGGTGGATGAGTACCGTAGAAGTCTTTCTTGCCGATCCAGAATGTTTGCTTGGGGAATACTCTGGCGCACTTCTCGTGAAATTGTATAAATGTGAGGTAGCACAGGAATCCAACCAAGAAGCGCGTTACGATAGAGGTGGTGGCACCTTATGGCCTTTTTTTGTTGTGTCTGAATGACGGGGCTCCTTAACCCAAAATCGTCGGAATGCCGTTCTTGTTTTTCAATCTGATTGGTTTGTATACGTAGGCCAGGCCATGGGTTTTTGTTCGTCGGGTTGCACTTTCAGCTTACTCCAAATTAGTTTTTGCGGGTGAGGTTCAGAGCTCCTCAAGTGAGGAGCCCCAGAAAAAACAATGATATCATTCACCTCTATCGTTGCGTGTGTGCCACTAATAGTGCGGGAGGGAGAATTGATGTGTTTTCCTAATCGTGCGAGCGTTTTTATCCAGCAAGTTATTGTTGCCCTAAAAATATCACCCTTGAGATATACCACAGGGGCTGATACTGCGTTTTCGTCAAACCAATCGCGCAGGTGTTGTCAACGTTCTGGTGGCCACTGCGCCGCTTCTGCGGCCGCTGCCTCACTCGGTATTGCTCACCAGCGTTATGGCCTCGGTGAAGACACTGCACCTGCACAAAGATACGGCGGCGTTCTACGACAAGCTACTCTGCATGAACTCCCAAGCTTCCGCGCTACTTCTAGGTATGTGTTGCCCTTCAACACGCAATTC
Source organism: Laminaria ephemera (assembly GCA_036873875.1). Lineage (NCBI taxonomy): Eukaryota > Phaeophyceae > Laminariales > Laminariaceae > Laminaria > Laminaria ephemera. The sequence continues at coordinate 6,801,231 of JAYJMJ010000391.1, forward strand.
GTTTCCGGTATCATTCGGCTGACTTCTTCACTGACGTTAAGGCCGCTGATTGTATTTTGTGTTTTTGTCCTTTTCACCATCCTGTTTGTTGTAATGTACGGTTAGAGTGGGCTCATTTCCCCCCTATTTTCGCTTCATTTTTTGGTGATGTCAAGGGTAGCAGGTGAAAAGAGGTGGGGAAAAATTGAAGCCGCACAACGGACAGAGCTCGAAACTGTTTCACGGATGATTTTAATATTAATAGTACACATTACCTTTTCCTGACCTTGACTGGCGGCAGGTGTTGTGCCGATATCGAGCCTGTCATCGGTGGTCGGGCATGCGGACACCCTTAGTTTCGTTTTCTCGACTGGATCCAAATCGTCATCCACGATTGGGCGCGGACCCCCAAGCACATTGCGGCTGACATGGAAGCACCCAGCGCGGGCCTCCACAGCCGCTGACGTAAGCCTACCACAAATGGATCGTGCACAAATTTATATGATTGCGAACCTATCCTCAAGGGGGTGCGGCGCTAATGCTGAGCACCAGATGTAAATATATGGGGAAGGTTTTTGTATTTTCACGTATAGACTGTGCGCGGGGTAATTGAGACTGCGCGCTGTTTCCTAAGAGTTATTTATTTTCCGATATCGTAAACTCGCCCCAACACTCGAGCCGATTGGTGGTGAGGTCGAGATGCCATATGCTAGGTCACGCCTACCGGGGCGACTGTTAAACGCTTGCACCGACACTTGTCCCGATTAGCTGCGAGCCCCAGGTAGCAGTAATCATGAATAAAATTCCAAGCAATGTTCATTCCGATCCGATCCGCAATTTCCAAAATCTTCCGCAACAGCCCTCCCCTCGCCGTATAGCTCACCTTGTCGTTTTCTTGTACTCTAGGTACTTTAACCACAGTAGTCTTCTTGTTGTCGTCATACGCAACGATAGAGGGTAGCTAAACTGTTGTCGAACGCAAAACACAATAATCGAGATCGAGACGAGAGTGGCATACGAGTTGCCATGTGGTTATGTTGTGTTCGTGCTCCTCCTCCTTTGCTTGTACGAGGTATACTCCTTATATAGGGTGTATAATATGGTTCGTTGCAGGATACGGGCATGGGGTACCGTTTCGCTTACGCCTCAGCCCTTGCCGAGAGGGCTTATTTTTGTTACCACCGTCGTTTGTTTCTAAGAAAATGCCCTTAACGTCGCCCAACACTAGTCACACTGGTCGAGAGAGAGACGAAAATGACATGCGATTAGGCATTATGCGGATATGCTGTGTTCGTTCTACTCTTGTTCACGTATGGGGTATACTAATTATAGATAACGCATAATACGAGTCGTTCAGGATACGGGGATACGGTCTTACCTAGGCCTCTGCCCGCGCCGAGAGGTGTGTTTTTGTTGCCGAAGTCGCCGTTTGGCAAAATATAGACCAAGAGGAGGAAAGCTGCCGGACCCTTCAAGTTCCCAACTATGCCGTAAGGCGACTTTTGTATGTGGAACTTGTTCACGCATCGATCCGTCTTACCCCGGCGAAATCAATGGGACGTTGATGGTATGTACGACAACAGGTGAACACATTGGGATGATATTTAAGTTCAAGGCCATAGGGCATGCCAGAAGCTGAGAGTAGGGCCAATGCGACGCTATCATGCGGGGGATGGTGTGCGGGTTGTATGGGTGCGGGCGCGGTGGGGTCGGGATAGCGAAGGCAGTTTTCGCAAGTGTTGGTAGCGGAAACTAAATGCTTATAAAGGGAGGGTGATTCAAAAATCGTGTTGGAATTTTTCTTGTTAAATTTTGATTAACACAGTACAATGATTATGAAAATATGTTTCAAATGTGTTGTACAGTAGCTTCAAAAATTATATTCCCGTAGGGAGAACCGAAAAGTAAACTTATAGAAATGGCTTTTTTTTTTACTGTTGCATCGTCGCAACGAATATGGTTGTAAACATTCTTGCAAGACTTAACGCAACACAGTGAATCGCCGATATTGATCGTAAATACGTCGATTGAGAGGAACATATAAGACGCATGCACTGCTGGTGACAAACTCGCTTTAAACCGTCACCCCGTTGCAACGAACCGAACTTCAGTCTCTTTCAGGCCCCACCCGCATCCTTGGAGACATCAGCCCGAGCAAGTTTGTCGACCTAACCCTCCCGGTCTACAAAGCGATGTTCGCCCACATGCCAACCACGGCGATGTTTTCTTCAGGACGACTGGGGCAGACAGTGGCTGAAACGGTTGAAAACATGACGAGGCCAAAGCATTACACTTCGGCGTCGTTCGGACGCCTCTTAGCCTTGGCCGGTCGCCGGCTGCGCTTGAAAACAGCGCATTTCCAGGCCGCCTTGCAGGCTATAATCAACGACAGTGGCTTCATTTTGGCTACCAACCTTAAGCACGAACAGGTCAGTCCCCGCATCTATGCCCACGACGAACGTGAATGTTTTCCCCATGTTAGATGTCACGTTAAGAGCATCCATCCACAGGTAGAAAGGGCATGTTCGTATAAGCCGACGACCCCGTTTCATCTCAGCAGTGGCAATTTTATCTGATGCCTTCAAATATCGCAGACTTTCTGTCTTACAAAACGGCGTGCTCATGTGCTTGTCGACATTCCATACCCCTCCTCAGGCGGCCCTGTTCCAAGCTCTGGGTCTTGCACCCATTTCCCAGGTATCTTTGAACATACGGCCTGGCACTCACAGAGTGGTTCTTTTGGTGCCTGCATCGGGGTTGAGCCTCCTCCGCGAATTTAATGCCCCGGAGGTGTTTCTGGCGCTGACTGGAACACACGCCGGATTTGACAACCACTTCGTGAGCGTCCACATGGCTTTCGTGCGCGTGCGCCGTGGCGCGGGAAACGTCGAGGACAACCGAAGCGACTGGCGCTCGTTAACCCCGCACCTGAGAGTTAGGGACACGCGAGAGGACGACCTTGAGGCCGAGCTAATTGTATCCGTGATCGTACCTACCTATGCGCTGATGATGGCGCCCCCATTTCTGACCGAGCTGCAGCTGCGGCCTCAAGAAAGCGCTGAGATGTTTCAAGCGCCTGCGCACGTCATGAAAAGGCTGGGAGGGCAGATGGCGAAGGTGTTTTACGGTGCGGACCTAGCCAACAAGGATAGGACAGCAATACTGACGCCTGGCGGATCGTCCTTGCCGTGGGCGGGCGGTTCTTCGTCTCCACCGCTCGCTAGCCCGAAACGTGCCGTGTCGAGCCGGTGCCAGGAGGACACCGCTTTTTCGTCGGTGAAGGGAGGGTCGGGTACGCCCGATTCGCCTTTCCTTCAGCCTCTGGTAAACGGCAAGTCGCACATTAAGCAGTCGCTCGAGGTAATAAGCCAGCCAGGGCGCGGAAGAGACGCTCCGCTGGCGGGAAGGGTGACGCTCGTCATGGCTAATCCCGAGGCGCGGGGGCATCTAGCTATGGGAGGGGTTCCTCGTGTGGAAGCTACTGGAGACCAATGTTCTGTGCGTGTCATTCTGGGTAAGGAACTCGTCCACATGGCTCGTTTCCCATTCCCGGTGACTTGCAAGGATGTTAAAGTGGTGTACAGCAAAAGCCAAGGCTTCGCGCACTTCACTGTCCTGCCACTCGAAGGGTTCCTTGAGGTCCCGTTTGCATTGACGACGTGTAACGTCGAGGGTGACGGCATGAGGAGGCTTTTGTCGACGTTTTGCTGGCCGATGTGCGTACCACTGGCGTCCTTGCCGAGGCTGGATTTCAACGCAGAGTGGGCACACGACAAGGTGAGTATAGAAGGTGACATCGTTAACAGTCATTGTCGAGAGAGTGCGATTAGAAAACTCAACCTTTTGTCGAAGCATAAGTGCGAAGAAGCTACTTATCAGTAAACCAAAAACACGTGCCAGGCACCCGATACCAGATACCAGGTATCACATATCATGGTGATCTTGATTTATCTTGCCTGGTATAGTTCATCGGGGAGAGCACGACCGTACTTGATACTATTTGCGGTTCCATTTTCGTTGGTTCATGAACCACCTGGATATTGCTCCGGTTGCTTTTCCTACGAGTATCGCTATGCGTGTATCACCTCTGTTTCCGCACTGAGTTGTGTTGTATAACCTGTCGCCTTCCACCATATGTGCTGGACTGTGAGATGAAAACACATCGTGTGACTACTTCGCTGATGCCATGGGGAAATGTGTGCTTCGCCCACACGCTTTGTGTCCAGGTCATGGGCACGATGTCAGCACACAACGCCGATTGGTCTTCCGGCGGCTCGTCGGGCGGACCGCATCTGGGCTTCCGCGGGATGAAGGTGACCCCACTTTTGTTTTGTCCAGAACGTTCTCACAGCTGTGACCACACACACTATTGTTGTTGTCTACTGGTCACTACAATACTACTGTTGATAGAAGCCTGATCTACCATGTTTGATGAACACGCTACCCACCAACCGGCCCCTGTGCAGGAGAGCATCCGCAACCTTGCTGCATCAGCTTGCGCAACTCATAAGAAGGACAACCCAACATGGAAGCACGAGTGGGCTTGCATCACCAACGACCAACGCCTTGACAGACCTGCGCTTTGGGTGTGGGTGAATGAGGTCCTCTTGGATCCTAGCAACCAAGCGCTGGTGCTGGACTGCTGCATCATTCCGGTGGATAGCATGGATCATGAGGCTTCTCTTAAGCTAGGAGCCGTGGTCGGTGGTATGGCTACTAACTTCATACAGGTAACGGGCATCTGGTCGACACGGCCATGCCGTGGTGTTGTTACCGTTAGAGTGTCGGCGCTCGCGTGCCCGACATATGATGTAGCTACTACTGCCAACTACGGTGGTCAGTTACGGGGCACGCATCGTTTTGTAGATATGTGGCAGATGCAGGTAAGCCTCCACACTATTACAGCATTACAACAAGGTTCAGCCCCCCGAGGCCCATCATACGGCAGCGGTACATGTAAACATTTCTGAGGCTCTTCACTTCAGGAGCTCTATACATCCCATCCAAACACTGACGTTGAGAAACATTGTACAATCCCATGGCCTAGGTATCTAGAGAGTCATTGTACATTATCACAAATGAGACTCCAATGATTTTGGGCAGTCCTTCAGACACGTGCCACGATAAAGCTAGCACATTTTGCCTCGAGACGTTTTCTGAACGACGAGGCTCCTTAACCCAAAGTCGTCAGAATAATTTCGTTCTTTTTTTTTTTGCAATCATTTTCATTTCATACCTACTAGGTCATTTGCTTCTTCAGCGGGTACCCGTAGTACTTTATTTCCCCCCCAAACCAATTTTGGGGAGGATAGAGCTCCTCAAGTAAGGGGCCTCCGAAAAAAAATGCTGCATCTCCGCCGTAGCATGGTCATACTGGGCTTTAAAATACCCATCTATAATTAGACGTGTGCCACGGTGGTAGAGGTAGCCCTTTTTGGCGTTTTTGTTTCTGAACCACGGGGCTCCTTAACCCAAAATCGTCGGGATGTCATTCTTGTTTTGCAATATGATTTTGTTGTATGCCTAGGCCATGGATTTGGTCATCGGGTTGCACTTTCAGTTTACTCAAAAATATTTTTTTGGGCGAGGTATGAAGCTCCTCAAGTGAGGAGCTTCAGAAAAAAAACGGTGCACCTTTACGGTGGCACGTGTCAATACCAGGTACGAAGTAAAGCACTGCTTAAAGACGGTTATGACGGTTGGACCGAAAAATTAACTTCAGAATAAAAAAAAAGGTTTTTGGGACAGTCACGAGCTGAAATTTATGCTTCCCAGCCCACGAAGAGTTAAAATGTGCTACGTAAAAACACAATTTTAGATAGAGATAGATTTCAATCAGGATAAAACTGCAGAAACATTTTGGTCACAAAACGCGCTTCCCTTCTCGTAGTACGCGTCCAAATAAAAAAAAAATCAGAAAAAAAAACACCAAGGATCCGTCACACCTACGGCTGTCTAACCCGCTGCCTGACGTCGAGCGGAGTGGTCCTTCCCAGGCTAGCTCCTCAGGGAACTACTGTTGCAGAATTTCGTTTCTTGTTGAAACAAGCAGCGCGGTTGAACAAGGGGCAACCAAATATGGTCGAGGATGATGAAATGTGTGTGCGCGATGTGTAGAACGTGACACAAGTGGTCATGCTACGGTATCGGTGCACCAATTTTGTTTCTGAGGATCCTGACTTGAGAAGCTCTATACCTCACCCAAAAAAATATTTCGAGTATGCAGAAAGTGCAACCCGTTGACCAAACCCATGGCCTAGGCATAAAAAAATAATCAGATTGTAATACACGAGAATACCATTCCGACGAGTTTGGGTTAAGAATAATCGTCGTTCAGAAACAAAAACGCAAAAAAAAGACCTACCTCTATCGCAGCATGCGTCATTGTTTGACTTTGAGCTTTGGATCTTTGGTAACACCTACAGTAGTAGTGCCAGGTAGTTCTAGGTGGCGGCTATTTATGGGTTTCCGCAAGCCTTCGTAGGTGTTCCCACCCAGGAGCGTCTCCTCCTAACCCCTGGTGCCACGATCGAGACGTTTGGACAGCACAATCCCTGCCTAGGCTACACACTTTGGTCCTCCGTGTAGGACTGGGTAGGGCATTCACCAGTCATTATAGTGCTAAACCCTGTCGCCATGGTGTTGCAACAATATGCATGCTGATTAATCATATCCGTGCATTTTGCAGGCCGGCCAGGAGGAGTTTGAGCTTTGGACGGCGCTGCTTCCTACCGCCGTCGAGCGTGCCCGCCAGACGTATGCACACGCCAAGGATTGCATTTACACGATTCCGAGTGATGCTATTCCGACGGTTTGCAGCTGCGGCATGGGCAAGGACCTGCCATACGCGTTCATGAAGTCGATGAAGTCTGTCAAAGCAATGGCGGGGGGAGCAGCGCTGACGACGTTTGCGTACAGGGCGGCCCTATCCCCACTGTACGCCCCCCTCGAAATGGCTGCCGCCAAAGGGTCGGCGAGGGGGTCTCAAGCTGGTAGCGGGGTTGGGTGCACAAAGTGCGGAAGGGGCGGCCCCACCATGTTTTGCTCGCGTTGCCGTAAAGTAAGGTACTGCTCCAAATGGTGCCAGCGCCAGGACTGGAAGGACCACAAGCCCAAGTGCGAGGCTAAATCGGGTTCGGGGAAACCTTGAAGAGAGCCTACCCTGGTGGCAAAGTCTATCGAAGCTGTCTTGTTCGTGAAGGACCAGCACAGCAATGAGCGTTCAGCATCAGGTGCCATTTTGGGACGCAGTTGTTGCCGGATACAAAAACAAATTGGAGCCTTGGGTGCAATGGAGTGGCGTTAGCAATGAGTCGTTTGTCGCAGTTCAGTAGGACCCCTGGGGGTGACACAGTATAGTAGACATGCTAGGGTGATCATGGATAATCTAGTGCAGCTGGTGCTGAGTACAATGCTGTGTGCCTCTACACAGGGTCTGAGCCATGACGTTTGGTGGGTTGCGCAGATATGAGGTAAAATGTAAAATACAGGAAAAATAGGAGGTGGGTACTGTGATTGTGTTCTTAGCTTCCAGAGGCGAAATGCTGCGATAAACTGATGTACACCACAGTCGGAGGCGACATAGCCAACCGCTGTGTTCCAACATCTGTGTTCCCGCACAAGGCAACTTGAAGCATTCGATCTACGGTCGGCTAAAGCTTGTCGGTTCCACTTCAGCCTCAGCGCCAGTGCTGGACCTCATATGTGAAAGGAACGAGTTTCAGCTGACCACGTCGGAGGTTTAGAAAGGAAAATTCAGTACCCGGAAATCCAACATCGAAAATGGGACCAGAGTAGCGCAGTGTGGCACCGTCGAGTAACTCCGAACAGCATGGTAGAAGGGCTTATAGCTTATGCCGCCATCGATGGCGTTTACGCCTGAGCGGGCGTGGGTAGCGGGAGATTACAATGATTGCCACTTGGAATCCATTCCAGCATCGGTAGCCCCCGACTGGTTTACTGCAGAGCGACACGCCAAGGCTGCGGCCGCCGCCCCCCCACCCACCGTCGACACCAATACGCGGCGGAGGGGAGGGAGAAGGGAGGGGGGGGGGGAGGGGGCGTCTTGCCCAAGAGACTGAAGCCTGGGTTTTGGCCATCATCGTCCTGACGCATGCATGCCTTCTTTCTCTGGTTTCTCTTTATGTCTTTATTTTTTTTATATACGTACTTATTCTTTTTCTCCTCTGATTTGTACATTGTTGGGTTTCCTTGGTGGCATGCGGTGTAGTCGGTTTCAGTTGCGAGTCTTGAAATGTATGTACCAGTATGGGCCTGATAC
>JAYJMJ010000393.1:0-10033 GCA_036873875.1 Laminaria ephemera
GGGGGGTTTGGAGTAACAGTAAGAATGCATGTTCGTAGTTAAGAAGCGCATGTTTCTGTTCTAAACAAAAGGTCTTGAAAATCCAACGCGTTTTGAAAGCCTCGTATAGACAAGACCAGATCGAGACTGGTTGGACGGAAATCATGCATTTGGTGGGGAATTGGGGAGGCAGATAATTTTGGACTTTTGAAAATGGAGTTTTTCTATATTTCATTGTCTAGTTTGACGTTATATTTGTTTTGGATATGAGCATTCGAAATTTGTTGTGAGTTTTTGGTGTGTACCCAGCCGGGAGGCAGTCGTCTGATTATATACTTCGTACTATGTTAATGATGATGAAGATAAGAATACAAATATCAATTCTACGATATGATCTATCTACTGGTATCTATTACTAGGTATTAGAATAATAAATATTAGAACCGGCCGTTCCGCCCCAATCACGGAGCGGCCATATTTTGGATTTAACATATCGTCTCAACGAAGTATTTACGTATGAGGTACAGGAATAGGATCAACGCGATCACGCAGGATACAACAGTAGCCGGCGATAGGACTATATGCTACCGATACTTGCGATAGTAATGTCGTAGTTTCTGAACGTAAGGAGGGTAGTTAGATCCCTCATCAATACTTTCTCGTTTTTACTCTCTCTTTGTGTGTTACGATTCGCGTAAATCGCCGAAAAAGTACCTGGTAGATTGCGGACCTACAATCGATGAGTAATCGCTGACATGAACACATCGGCGAGCTCACAGAAGCATACCAGCAAAAAAACTCCAAAATGCTCAAAAACACGTACGCGGTAACGAAAACTTTAATACCGGGACTTTCGAGTCCACCGGAGTTGGTAGCTTTTTCTGAAAGCCAAGCACATCAAGCATATTTATCTCTCGGGCGGCACTCGTGTTCATGACGTATGTACGGAGCGTGCTAAGAACGCAACTAATTTTATTACTTATTTATATTGAAGGGATTCCTTGGCTCCTCTCTTTTCGAAGTACGGCGGTCCTTCAAATCGCCACCGCGTATTGGTGATTGCAAGATATACTCCTTCCTGCTGCACTTTGTGTTTGTCTCTGTTTTACGACAAAACGTTGAAGTTGGAATTGGGCCGTTTTTGGCCCCCTATTTGACGATTATTTTTATGAGGCAGAAGATCCCCCATCACGTGGTGGGCTCGAGTGTGGTATGTTACACGTCCGACGTTGTATCTACAAAATGAACATATACATGCTACGTCTGCGTGGAAACATTGGTAGCAGAGTAGCTTCTAAACAACTAATTTTCTTTCCTTTTCCGTGGCGGGCATGGCCCAGACCAAAAGCTGCCACTCGTGTTTATCTCTGCGAGGTTAATCCGTTTCATCGCGTGGAAGCGTTCATCTCCGTCTGTGCAAGGGGGGCTGCGCCATTCATCAAGCTATTCTACATTGAGTAGCGAAGTCGTTGTTCTTATCATCGGTTTGGTTTGCTTAAGGACAGTCAATCTTTATGCACACCTTCGAGCTGGCAGAAAGTTGAGGCCAATCTGCAAGTACACCAAAGAGTGCATGGTTGTCGTACCAATGAACTGACCCCACCCCATATAATCGATGCTGTAAACAAAAAAAAACTAATCTCGTACGGCAAATGTCTCGATTTTATTGGTGTCGACCTCGCTTGTTTTGGGGGGGACGATGGCAGGTGATGAAAGATCTAGATCTTGCGGAGGGCACCAATGGTAAACTATGCTTGGCTGCCGGCTGCAAGGAGAGGCTGCTAGCGGAGATCACAGCCGACGCGGATTTCCTCGCAGTCCACGGCGTTATGGACTACAGCTTGCTTGTAAGATCTAGGTCTTTATTGCGGCGGTCGGGAACAACTTACGTACCCAGGGTATATGAAGCATGTTCAGAATACCGAAGCTTGTGGTTCGGCTGCCGAGTACGATATCGATTTATTCGACTATCGGCGATTATTGGCGCAGTCGATATGACCTGAATATTTTATTGTTGTATTGGCGTGTGAAGCGGGTCCGATAATCCTTATATTGTCGGCGCCAATTTTTCTCCTTTCACGACCACGTCTGAATTAAGTTGTGGCTTCATTGCTGTCAGGGCTAACGTGGCCCTAGGGGAGTCGCATTCCGCAAAGGTGAAGCTTGGTGGGCGGATTGTGTATGGGAAATGGTGGGATTATGGTATGCCCTCGCTTTTGCTTCAATCGTGCGCGTACAAATATGGCAATCCCCGCTGGTCCATTGCCGGTAGAGTGCCTTCCTTCGGCATGTCTGGTTCCGGTACAGGTCTGTTCAGTCATGATTGTTTCAAGTCCAAATTAAAGCTCTTGCACTCAGCTTTGATATGATGTCCGGACATACATCGAGCTTGAAGCAGAAAACACCCGTTCATGCACACATGATGATACCCCCTCCGGTGCCGCAATAGACATGTACGCGTGGTTGGTCTTTTTGAAGATTTGGGAAGACGACCGCCTGGAAACCTGGTACATTGTACTTGGTCGTGTAAGCACCCCCACGTCCCTCCAATTGATTCCCCACTTCACTCACAATCCCCGTTCGTTAGTCCGTCCGTCCGTCCGTCCGTCGTTCTGCCCACCCTCTTCACGACACGATCCCCTCTTCGTGTTTCTTTTCCGCCGAAGGTGGGCGTCCACCGTCCCCGCGTACCACACCCGGCGGTATTGGCTGTACCATTGGCGATCCTGTCGGTAGCCGTCAAGTCCGCGTGGGCTGTGGGTTGGTTCGTATTACGCGTCTTGCCCGGGGGCGCCCGGACGGGAGGTCGCAGATCGCAGGTGCCCCTCCTCTTGTTTATTGATAATGTTAAACATCATGTGTGTGTTGCTTTCATATTAAAAAATGATTCTTACCATAGGACATCTAGCACACCCGGTATCTGTATTGATTGGTATTCCTATTCACAAAGAGATCCAAGTTCTGTGGGCACAAGGTAATAATAGTAGACAGGGATATAATCGCAAATACATGGAGATTAGCTCATATAATGCCACTTAGCAAATAAAATGTCAAACGTGCTGGATACGAAAGAGAACATAACAAAACAAAACAAACAGGAGAAGAAAAAATGAAAATATATAGAAGAGAAGAGGGGAAAAGGAATACAAAAACTATCAGCAAAAACGCCAGAATGGAAGTGGACACGGGAAACCACGTCGCAATAACGCGTTAAGGGACGATGCTGCGCAAATGAGCTAATTCGTAGGGAGAAAAACACAGGAGAAGATAACGACGCAGAGGAAGTATACAAAACAACAAATACAAAAACAAACAACACTGCTAATCACTCAGTGGATGCCGTTCCCTACAATAATCAAACTGAAGCCTTGCCACACAAACCTACCATCTCCTCGTTGTTGTGGACCGATATCAGTCGACGCAGCAACAGCACACCTTGTAGGCTCCTCCTACTATTATAGTCGAGCTGGGTCGTTGGCACACGATCTGCCATTGTCTTCTTAGTCTAGTTGACAGCGGTATCAAACCTGTTGTCGCACCCCTCCCCCCCTCGTACCCCTTGCCGCCAGTGTTGGCCCTCTCTACTCCCTTTGCATAGCGCGGCATACTGGCCCTACGACATGTGCAGATAATGATATAGTCTAGTCTAGTACTTCGTAGTATGTTGCATACAAGGGGCAGCGCCCTCCGAGCTTTGTACACCCCCGCAATGATCGAGATGTGTCGGCAAGCGGAGGCCACAAATAGTAAATGCGTCAGTACTGCCAAGATTGGGTTGTGGTATGTGCTTGAAGTCGCTGGGGATGTGGATCGAGCTCGACTTACGGTACACAATTCCCGACAGTCGCATCCTGAAGATCCATGGAAGACATACAGACATCTGGGTAACAAACGTTGGCCGGTCGGCCGCTAAGAAAACAATTATCCCAACGACTACAGCAGCACGCGGCTTAAATCGCCAGCGAAGGGATGCGCTTTCCCGTTGTGCTGAGGCGGGGATGATGTACGAAGATGCTGTCGAGAATATTGATTGCTTGCTCACCGTCTTCAGAAAATATTTCTTGCCTTAGATGCGGCCATACCCGGTAGCATGGGCATCACTGCCCTTCCCGCCCCAAAGAAGCAACATGTTGGAAATAGGGTCCATGGTCTTCAAATATGGTACAGTTATCTAAAGTGGAGAAAATGGTTGAGAGCCGTAGGTCGTCGCAACCTCGGCGCAAACAAGTATATTGAGTAGAGTTCTCAGCTTGCCACCGCCCGCACGAGCTTGGCCGACACGGCGTGAGCGGGGTCGAATCCCTCTCTGGCGCAGCTTAGGCTGGCGCTCGACGCTGGTGGGCACGGTTGCAGAAGAAGACAATGTATAGGCGTATCGTGTGGAGAGACAAACCCTTAAACCGCATTTCAAATGCAGCGCTGTCAGCCGTCAAGTGACGCGCGGTGTATCCTACGTATGTCGACACCCCGCACGTCGTATAGCTTTCCCAAGCTTGCACTTTGCGGTAAAGATAATCATCTTCACGTCTTTGAAGAGATGGGGGGGTTGAGAGGTATGGAAATCAGGTCCTGTCTTGTTGATTCTACTGTTAGACTGTGATAGTGTTCATGTCGAGGGCGAAGCAGTGTCTCATGCCCTAAGTAGGCAACATGTGAGCGGAGTAGCATCCACAACCCCCAGCCGTCTGTATACCGGAACAAACATACTTTTCCGCTATTTTGTAGGATCGACAATCGGCCTTGCGACGTATGTATGGAAGCCGACAGCGGAAACTCTTACCAGTCAACCGAGAGAGCTATGTTTGGACATGGAAACTGCTGTCAGTGCTTAAAACGTACCAGGGGTACTTTACAAGACTAACGTTCTACGCTTTGTGTGGACCCTTCATGAGGCACACCCAAGCGTATCCCCATTCCAGGCACTGACCCAGGCTAAAGTAGGTACCCCACTTCGTCCCGCCTCCTTTTTTTGCGACTTGCACCCTAGGTTGGTGTTTATCCTGGACGAGAACCCGGCGTGGTTTATTACGTGGGAATCATTGATGTCTTGCAAAGGTGAGAATCCGTAGATTCGTTTTTCTTTTAACCAGGTCATTCCTCGATACCTGTTTCATTTTCCCTCTACTCGGGACGGTACCTTGTTATAGCTACCGCGGGATTGCGCATTTCGGGACTCTACGGGATTCCGCCAATGCGGTATTCAACGGGAAGGATCGAATTACTGCGGGATTGCGCATTTAGAGACTATGGGATCCAGCTGCCGCAGGAATCAGCGGGCGGTAGCGAACTACCACTATATTGCACATTTCGGGATTCTAGAACTCTGAGTATACGTATTCAACGGGAAGGATCGAATTACTGCGGGATTGCGCATTTAGAGACTGTATGGGATCCGGCTGCCGCAGGAATCAGCGGGCGGTACCGAACTACCACGATATTGCATATTTCGGGATTCTAGAACTCTGAGTATACCTTTGTAGGGTGTGCTATACTTCCAGCGACCTCGAATTTGCCGCATTTGTGGTATTTAGTTAGCATGTGTCGCCCTTTGGCCTGACCCCCTCACGTAGGCAAATGTTTTCCCATCCCGTTTTCCTTCGTCGTGTTTGAAATGCGTTTGCTTATTGCAGAGGGAAAACGAAAAGAGAGCAGCTCAAAACCAACATTGTACTTACGGCAACGAAGTGCCGACGGAATGTCTATTAACGGATAGTACACAAAGGGCAACAGCCTTTAAATATATCGGTGCTTCCCAGTTTACTGGGGTTTTTAACATGAAAAATATTTTCTTGTCTGCCATTGGTCGATTAATCCCTGCCCAAATGTGTGTTAAGCACGATTGTGCTCACACTTTCAATTTGACTGCGCTTTACGATCCCGGACGATTGCCGCTGGATCGCCACAAGTACCGATAGCCGGCACCCAGACCGGCGGCCTGCGCCAATCCCCAGGTTCTGGGGTGCCTTGTGTGTTGAGCCACAACGTTTGATTGCCACCCTGTGCCAGCCGGTTTCTACGTTGTTTTGTACATCTCTTTTGGAGATTTAACGTACAGCAAGCAGTAGTACGTGCAAAGCGCGCACACACACAAGCCCGCGTAGATTTTACGATTTGAGTGCAACATCAACACACCCACTCCCCTTACTGCGTGAAGAGCACACGCCCCATTCCCCTTGCTCCGCTTTTCCTCCTCATAGGTTCTGCTTTCCGCGATGCCCCTTTTTCCGCGACTCCTCTTCACCCGTTCTTGCTTCTCGCTTTTCAGTGTGCCTCACGGTTCCACCGTCCAACCCACTCTAGAAAAGGGTACACTGAGAAACAGTATGCCAATACCAATTGTCCCACCCTCTGTCGTACCTGCAGTTGGGTGAAAGTTAAGGTACTACAAATAGGTACAGTCCCTGTCTTGATCTACTCAAGTTGGCTACCATCTATTTTTTCCCCAGCTGTACTTATAGATTGCTTAACTTGGCCCCTTTTTTCTAACAAAAAGCCGACCAGTCGTCCACACGCGCTGTCGGGGCTGTCAGCCAGGCCGGTTAAAAGTATGCCGGGTTCTTGTTGGGGCCATGTTCTTATTATTTAGTACTACTGCCGCCGCTGTCGCCATACAATCAGAGCCACGACGGAATGGGTAGGCATACCTTATTCTTACTCTTTGGCTCCCACATTGGCACCCAACTTCGCGTAGACAACGTGGACAAACACATCGGTACGAAGTGAGCTGGACCAGCCAAACACCTTCGATTCTTCTTCCAAACCTGTCAGTATTTCCATCAGGCGTTGTTACTTCGTGCGCTGCTTGTTTTGGTCGTGATACCTTCGGAATTACGACGGGGGTAATAAGACGAACGCACCAGGACGTTCACCGTATGCCGTATGGCGATGTTAAGCTTCTCACGGGTAGCGGTATTTTAGTCGGTGCACGGCGTAAATGTGCGATCCGTTTCGCGAATTTTTCTGGCAATTCTAAAAACCATATGCCACCTGGCCATCCCCTTGTTTTTACCCAGGTTTTATTTCCCGTCCCCTGTTTTTGGTTAGGATGCATAATCATATCTCTTCGTGTATTTTCAGTGGCCTGCGGTGCCTAACGTGTATGCAAAGCTTCAGAGGTCGTCAGAGTACCAGTACCAGCGAGTTCCAGACGTTGCAGCTCTTGGTACTCTAGGGACTCGTTATTACTTACCAGGTAGTCATTTCAGCTTTTGGTACTCTGGGGACTCGCGAATACTCAGTGATTTCAGCTCCTCTTTCGCTGGGGACTCGCGAGTACTCAGTCTTTTCAGCTTTTTGTACTCTGGAACTCGCGAGTATATACTCAGTAATTTCAGCTCCTCGTACTCTAGGGGCACGCGAGTGCTCAGCCATATCAGCTCCTCGTACTCTGGGGACTTGCGAGTACTCAGTCATTTCAGCTCCTATAATAGTACTTTGGGGACTCGCGAGTACTCAATCATTTGAGCTTTTGGTACTTTGGGGACTCGCGGGTATTCAGTCATTTCAGCTCTTCGTGCTCTGGGGACTCGCAAGTGCTCAAGTCATTTCAGCACCTCGTACTCTGGGGACTCGCGATTACTCAGTCATTACATCTCCCCCTACTCTGGGGACTCGCGAGTACTCAGTCGTTTCAGCGGAGTTGGAGTTCCTTTTTCTGCTGGTACGTACTGTTACTGGCGCCTCGCACCGCCGAACCCTGGTTGCGTGGTGACACGAAACAACAGCTGACAGCCAGGCTCGAGCCAGATATCTATTTTTCCCAGCTGCTTTCGTTTTTTTTAGCTGTCGGGGGGGTTGGTCGAAAAATGCAACATATCAAACGTACTGCTTTACTCGTAGTCTATATACCAGGTAAACTATACAAAACTGAAACTGAAAAGGACAAAACACACTGTTTTACGCTGATTAAAATCACGAGCAAAAGGGTACCAGGGTATATAGCATACATTGCAGTACTCTACCATCAAATGCAGATTTGAAGCACCTATGATATCATATAACCTGACTGTTACACGCGCTGGGACACTGGGGCCCGCGAGTACTCAGTCATTCGAGCTCCTCGAACTCTAGGGACTCACGAGTCAATCTTTTCAATTTTTGGTACTCTGGGGACTCGCGTGTACTTAGTCATTTCAGCTCCTCGTACTCAGGGGACTCGCGAGAACTCAGTCATTTCAGCTCTTCCGTATTTTGGGCACTCGCGTGTACTCAGGTCAATTCAGCTCCTCGTACTCTTCGGACTCGCGAGTACTCGGTCATTTCATCTCCTCGTGCTCTGGGGACTCGCGAGTGCTCAGTCATTTAAGCTTTTTGAACTCTGAGGACTCGCGAGTACTTAGTCGTTTCATCTCCTCGTACTCTGGGGACTCGCGAGTACTCGGTAGTTTCATCTCCTCGTGCTCCGGGGACTCGCGAGTACTCAGCCATTTAAGCCTTTGGTACTCTGGGGACTCGCGAGTACTTAGTCGTTTCAACTCCTCGTACTCTGGGGACTCGCGAGAACTATATCATTTCAGCTCCTCGTGCTCTGGGGACTTGCGAGTACTCAGCCATTTAAGCTTTTGGTACTCTGGGGACTCGCGAGTACTTAGTCGTTTCAACTCCTCATATTCTGGGGACTCGCGAGAACTCAGTCATTTCAGCTCAGCGTACTCTAGGGACTGACTCACTCAAATTGACTGGCACTTGCGAGTCATTGACTGAAAACCAATTACTGGTACCGGTACTCTGACGACCTTTGCAGAACTTGTATTTATGGCTGCCCCAACGGGGCTTATATTTCTGGACAGAGCGGTATGTTGTCGCTCCGTGCTCATGTCGCTTTACAGTTTGAGCCGAGGCGGGGCACCCCGAAACACACTACAAGTCGTGGTATTTGCTTCTGATTGGAAAACCGGGGATTGTGTATGTCCGTCCCCTGTTTTTCCCGTTCCTGTTTATGGTGTGATGGCATAACTACGCCTCTTTGTGTATTGTCAGGGCCCTACGGTGCCTAACGTGTATACGGGGCATTTCTTATGGCTGCCCTTACGGGGTTTATTCTGGACAGAGTGCTGCATTGTTGCTCCGTGCTGATGTCGTTTATGCAGTCGGAGCCGCGACGGGGCACCGCGGCAAACACAGTATGCAGTGGGTTTCCTTGAGGCCGTAGCCAGACCTTGTGCCCCCCGATTGCATTCAGAGCCGTTAAAGCGCGCGACGGAAACAAACTCACCGTTACACTGCGTGCACACAGCAGTTTGTTTCCCTGTGTAATCTAGCATCTCTGAGATGTCCAACCGTGGGAGGCAAGTTATGAGGGTACGGCATACGGTCAAGGCCCTGTGTGTAAGTCGTATTGAGCTTATCTCCGTCGTGGCTCCGACAACAAGGTAGTGTGCGGAACAACAATATGCCTGTTGGAACTAATGATATGCGAAGTACCGGGGTTATGTTGAGGGAGAATCACAGGTGTTTGGCTGGCCGAGCTTTTCGTAACGACGTGACAATCCCCATCGTTTACGAGCGACGTGGTGCGAAAGCGGGGCGCACAACATCGGGCTGAGACGTACGTGTTTATTCTCGCCGTTGCTCCGACCGTGTGACGGCAGCAGGGGCAGTAGTATTGAATAACAATAATAGATCCACAGCAAGGAACCGGCACAATGTTCACTTGTTGTACTTTACCGCTCACATGACCTGACTGATCGTCCTGAAAGCCCGTGTGGACGACTGGTCGTTCATTTGTTGGCAGGAAAAGGGCCGGGTTATGCGATTTACAGGTACAGTTGAAGACAAAGATAGGCGATAGCCAACCTGCGTAGGCAAATACAGGTATACCTACAGTAATACCTAGACCCTTTCAGCCAACTGTAGGTAAGGTGGATACAGATCAATCAGAGAACGGGCCATGAAATCCTGTCCCCAGCGCTATTTCACCTGTACCAATAAATGGCTAACGATGACATTTTAATCGAGTTTTGGCGCAACCGATTTACATATTTTTCCCGACAATCAGCAAACAAACATATTAGAGCGAGCGAAGTGAGCCCCAATCCCCCCCCCCCCCCCCCCC
>JAYJMJ010000399.1:0-16203 GCA_036873875.1 Laminaria ephemera
TTTCACTCCGGAGAGATTCGAACCTGCAACTTAGTCGTCAGAAGGTTTACGAGGTTACCAACTGAGCCACTGGGGATCAGTGATTTCCACCTATCGACACCCAGGACATAATCAGATGCTCGTGCTGATTCCTCATCCCGTCGTAGTGAGAGACAAGAGAGACAGGAACAAGTGGGCGAAGCAGACGTACTTGTCGTACAGCTAGTATCAAGTTTCGGCCGCCTGCATCCGGCCATATGCACGTAGGTGTGTTCTTCTCCATAGAAAATGCTGTCCACCAATCGAAACCAGAAACGTCAAGAGGCCGAGCTGATTCCTCGGCCGTTATGACAGAAAGACAAGCTCTGGTGTGTTTACCAACGACGATACGGAGATCCTGAATCGCAACAGGTGTTTGGCTGGGACCAGCTGCTTTTTTTATGGGCCTCTTTGTTTCTGGTCAGGCACTTCACGGACGAGTTTTACATTCTTTTCTACAAACAAACGCACAAAGAGGAGGGCGGCCGGTCCTGCAGCAGTGTTATCAGTAAAAGTGCACAGCCGAGCGTCGATCGTCCGACGTTTCGCTGGGGATCGACGTTCGAAGCCGGGTGAGGGCTGAGGGTGGTCCAAGCAGCCGTTTGTATGCTATAGCACATCTTATATAGAGGTCATTCTATACTCACACCTGTTACGAGTTGGGCTGGAAATCATAATAACAGCAGTGTTACATTAAACAAAAACGTTAGCGATATAAAAAGTGGGGGATGCAGTGGCGCCCGCGGACTGGGATATGATACACCTACCCCACCCCCACCCCCTTCCCCCCGAAGAGCCGATTATTTTTTTCAACATTTGTTTTTCCTTTTCTGCGGCAGTACGTAGTGAGGGTACTTAAGAGGCGTACGTACTCGTACTCGTATAGAAGCGCTGTTTCGCCTACTCGTATACCTAGTATATGATACGAGACTCGTACGAGATATTAAATTTTAAGATTATATCTGGTGTATGATACGATGTACCAGGTATTTAATTTTCATAGTATTCTGCTTTGCTGCTTGATTGTCCACTGCGTCGTCATGTGGTTAAACGAGCATACATAACTGACATGGGCTTGTAATCCAGCGTAGTCTTTCCGTTCTACGGCCAAGCTTGACGTGCTGTCATGTATTTTGTAAGTGTCCAAGAGAGGGTTTCGCGGATTTTTCGATGGTGGCGTACAGGACAAATTCATGCTGTCTGGCAAGTCCTGAATCGAGAGCCGAGCCGTGGTCAAAGTCATTTCTACAGTGACAAACTCAAGAGATTTCTCCCTCCCCCTCGACCTTCTTCAGGCAGACCTCATCCAACCAAGCCTGCCGATACCACGGCTCTTCGCGGCCGTCTGGTCCACCTTCGAGCGAACTCATAGCTCCTTTGTACCACTCACTGCTGTTGCGGTCGCCGCAACTACGCAGCCAGACGCAGCTGTGACCTAGAGCCTTGCGGTCGCCGCCTCACCGAAGTATTAAAGTATGATCGAAGGCCTTGTATCAAGGAGGGGGGAGGCGCAGCTCTGTACTGTCCCCTAGTTTCAGTTTTATATATTTTTTATTCAGGCGTTGAGGGCGGGGACCTGTGCCAGGAACCCCCCCACTGTCGGGAGGGCCAAAGTTGAATATTTCGATGTGAGGTGTCGAAAAATGTTTTTGCGGGCGCCCTCGGGGGATATGACAGTTTATGTTTGGAACACGTCGACACGAAATGAGCGCAGTACAAATCTTTGCTCAAATCAAGGGTGGATGCTTTGGTTTGATTTTAAGCCCCACACAACCCCATCATATATTGTTTTCTTAGTACAGATTGGGGAAGGAGGGTCTCTAACACCAAGTGCAAAAACATGCGAAATAATGTATCGCTCAAATATGTTGTTTAGCCTACAACCTGCTGCGACCAATCAATTTTCTTCTTATCAGAGGCGCGCTACGTTTTTGTATATATAGTCTAATGAAACATGTGTTGCTATTCTTTGCAGGGGTTCTCCGTAGATGGCGAACACGGCGACGACTTCTCTTCGGATTCCTACGTGAACAAGTGCGTCGTGGTGGACGGTATGGGCAGCAGCGAAGACGACGCCCTAGAAGGCTTCGTCATGAAGGACATGCGCGTCCAGTACTGCCGGTGAGAATGTGTGGCCTGTACTGCAGGTGACAATGCGTAGTTACAACAATGATCAAAGTAATCAGTCGTGTGTTGTCACCATTTTTGTTTGGGCATCTGCATTTTTGTGTACAGCGTCATAGCTACTGCTGTCTGGTACACACGGAACCTATACAACAACGGTACTGCTTATTATACGGCACGCTACCAACAACCAACGCCGTTTCAAACGAAAGGTTCACAGAGGTTTGGATATATTTTTTCTCCAGGTTGTTCTGTTGTGAACAAGTACGTCGAGAGGGTAGGTATGAGCAACAGCGAAGACGGCAACCTGAAATGCTCCATCACAAAGGACATGAGCGTCCAGTATTGCGTGAGAGCGTACCCTTTCAACTCGGTTATCACAGAGCCTTGGAGGTGTTATTCGCAGGATGGACGACATTTGTGTGGTCAGTGTGGGCAACAACAAAGACGAGGCCATGAAAGCCTTCGTCATGAACGAAATCACCGTCCAGTCATGAGGGGGGAAAACCCTGGTTGAAACATTGAAATTGTGTACAACACAGAACCGGCCCTTGTCACAAGAAACCTGAATCAGGCTCAGTCAGGCAGTCTTTCTGATTCTAGGCGCGCGCGAAAGCACACTTTCTTATGTGGCACTTTCAATTTTCGGTCTTCGATGTTACATGTACCCTAATAGCAGTGACTGAGCATTTTTCAGCACGCAACAGTTTCCTTTTTTGGTCAGTTCATGTGTTTGGAGAATCAGCGCCCGCCTACAACGCAGTGAATAGCTTCGACTCCAAGTCAACCGGTCAAACTTTCAGGCTGTGAATATTTCTGAATAATTTCAATTATTAAGGCCGATTTTGTTGTGATTTACATTCTTGTAGTACTCAATGAGGTGATTGTTATTGCTCAGTTGTGTGAACGATACACTCCCATGAGGAGGACAAAAGGGATTATACTGTCAAGACGAGCGTCGGAGCAGTCGGTATTTGGCTGGAGCACAGACGACACACTGGAAGACATTATCGTGGATGACCTGTAAGTACACAGTGATGCCGGTGAGAAACAAATACTCCTGGTGTATGCTAGGAGTGTCACGTTTGATAAACTTGCAGAAACCTGCCTTGGCGGACGCTCGCTAACATCGCCGTGACTGCTAAAGTTTGCTGTGGAACCCGTCGAAGATATCCGCTGATATCAATGAATACACTGTATTGTTTTTCTTGTTGGACGGTCTTCAACGAGTCTCGAACAGGAGATTCGTATCCCTCCCTTTTGCGTATGGCTCTCAAAGTTATGCATGTGTTTCTCTTTCGGCGGTTTGGACGGGAAACCATAACTAGGGTTTAGTATACGATATTTTAGGCAGTAGTTAATGGGAAACTGTTGTTCATCTGCAGGGCAGAGAGTGAGAATCGCCGCCTAATTCTGAGAGCCTCGATTGCTAATTCAAAGGCCGATTTTAAAAGCTTCAGTCCGAAACTCGCGAGTACAAACCTTTGGCCAGGAAGGGTGTTTTGCACTTCCCATAGCGCGTTATTGTCTGGCTGCGGTGTTCTGACTATTAATATGTCGATTCCATTTATCGCAGCGTTCGGCGTCCATTTATAATACATGCTTGGCAGATATATCAATAACCCGATCGCCCGAGCTATAGTCTATGAAACCAATCGCAATGGGAGTGAAGGACACGTTTAGAGTCGTACAAACGGTGTCATTGAAAACTACTTGCAATTGGTGAGGGATAACCTCAACAGCACAGCAGCGAAAACAGCAACTCCAACTGCAGTAAGGATTCTGCGGCTTGCACCGCCACGCTCGAGAAGCGATTCCACGATCCGTGACACACGACCAAATAGAACGCATGTTGCAATGTGCAGACGTCATCATCGTGTAGTACGTGTGTACCGGCTGCAGACCGAAAGGCCGCTAGGGGAAAGAGAGAAGCAGGCTGAGAACTGTAGACGCGTGCTACCATAGAGGTAGCATATTTCTGGCAAAACTTATTTTCGTCGGACACGGCTCTTTAACCCAAAATCGTCGGAATTTCATTGCTGTTTGCATTCTGATATTTTATATACCTATAGTAGGTCATTTGTTTGGTCATCCGGTTGCACGTTTTGATTATTCAAAACAGTTTTTTGGGTCAGGTATAGACCTCCTCAAGTGAGGAGCCTCAAGACTAAAAAAGGGGGCACCGATACTGTAGCACGTGTCTGTGATGTCTATGACGCGAAGGCGGCGCAGGAGTGTCATAAAGCACGAAACGGCCGTTCAAACAAACGGACAACGTGATCAAAAACGAACAATAACACGCACTTTCCCTAATCAATTGAACTCGACTTTTACGTACTCACCCTGATCGAAAATGTGGCATTAAAAATATTTAAACGGCGAAATCGAGCCGAAATGAAACGATTGCCAGAGGCAATACGATGGAACACATACATACTGTAAATCGTCCTTTTTGACAGGGGCAACATCCAGGCGATTCACAAAACACCGCGTCGGTTGCACGGCCTGGCTTGGTACACATGAATGGCGTCATGACTACCATTTCATTGCAATTGCGATTTCTTGGCGCTCGAAGGGCACTGCCGCCACTGTCTTGCTCTAGGTATACCATGGCGATGTCATAGCAGTGTCATGCAAAACCACATAACGCCATGGCAGGCCATGGCATGCCAACGCGACTGCCGAAGATGCCCCGTGAAAATATCATGTTGACTTGTATTTATTGTGGGTGGTATTTGACAATAATCTCTGTCTCGGAGCGCGAACACCTTGTTGAAAGAGTG
This sequence comes from Laminaria ephemera, assembly GCA_036873875.1. NCBI lineage: Eukaryota > Phaeophyceae > Laminariales > Laminariaceae > Laminaria > Laminaria ephemera. The sequence goes on from JAYJMJ010000399.1 coordinate 4,926, forward strand.
CCCTACCACAGTATCCTACGCGGTGAGAGATCAGAAAGCCACTTAGCATAGAGTCACAGCACGATACCTGCTATTGGGTGATCAATCGGACCAGTAGCTGTGAGCCGAGAGAAAACTCTGAGGACGATGACAATTGTGATAAATGCATTTGAGAAAATGAATACACGACTCATGCGCATCAGAAATGCATACGAATCCGAGAAGGCCTGGCATGTGGAGGCGTGTATTGCCTGTCGAAATCCTGAGAGGCTACTGGAATATTTGTCTTTCATACATATCATTCACATCGCCATCATCTATACCTCTATGGACTATGAGTCGTCCAGTACCGGATGCCCTCTACTCTGTACTTCGTGCACCGCTACGAGAAAAGTACCAGTACTTACAATACTTGGCACGTTGCATTGTAGTTCGGAATATGTCTGTTTATTCCGTGTGCTACGGTTTTCTTGCTGAGTAATAAAACGAGATTGACGACCGTTTACGGTTTGTGCTTAGGTTATCGTGATGTATTTGGTATCCTTGATTAAATTTGCTCTCGTTAATGATATTATTGGAGTCACACCCTAGTGTAAGGCGATCGTTGTTGTCTCGGAGGAACCAGGTATATCTGACGAGCTTGTTCAATGTTAGAACAATAACACCAATGACAACACATTGTTTGCTCGCTCTCCGCTTTGCTCCGACCGATTGTCGCTCACCACTTTGCTCAAATCGTAACAATGCGGTCACGACGGCAACCAAACGTGGCCTGGCCCGGATTATGGACAGGAGCGAATGCGTCCGTCTGAAAGACTTTGTCACCAACGCCGAGATCACCGGAAACCTTATTAAGAACTGTGGCATGGACGCTTTCGAGTTCGACAGTGGCGGCAAGAATGGGGAAGGGATATACATCGGAACATCTATTAACCAGGTACGCCATTAGTGGCGAAGGGGGCCGGGAAGGGGATGTATCTATTCCTCTCCAGAGAAGACTGAACTACAAGTGCCTACCTAAAAGTACATCTCGACGCATGCCTAGGAAAAGGTTAACCGATTTGTTTTCCAAACGTTCCGCACTTGAGGAACTCCATAATGCACACAAAAACTGACTTTGGGCGAAGATGATAGTGCAGCCCGATGAACAATCCGATGGTCTAGGTATGCAACCAATTATATTTCAAAATACTTCTGGCATTCCAACGACATTGGCTAGTTCCACAAGTGAGGAGACCTGTCAGACATAAACGGTTTGCCCAACATTAGCTACCCGTGTCGTATGACGCATCACTAACGTGGTGTTAGTGTAGTGGATAGAGACCGAGGAGTGCTGGGAGTATGTTGCATTGTTATTTGTATTGCTTTATTTACAAGGGGATGTGCTTTCATCTCTGGTAAATAGATGGAGCGGGCGCGGGGGGGGGAGGGAGAGGCCTCCCTTACAATTTTCCCGGACTAAAAACACGGTCGTAAAGGTAAATGTGTTTAGGTTGTGGCGATCGCATTCGTGTGCAGGCACAAGGGGGGGAGGGGGCGGACTTAGTACCATTGTTAATTTTTTCGTTTCGCTTTCTGCTGCCTGTGATCATAATCGAAAGGAACAAATTCCCTGAAAAATAGTTGAATATGCAGGAAACTGCATTAACGGACCATAAATTGGAATGTAGATCATTCTACGAATACAAAGATATCAATTTTTGTAGTATTTTGATTGTCCTTTTTTTCCCGCAAGAACCAACGAACAGCTTCCCCTAGAGACAAAAGACAGAGTTTTCCACAAACATCACATATTCGACAGCATTTTTACAGAACCGTATTCCAGGAGCAACCAGATCGCTGCTGGTACGGCGCCATCGCAGTCCCTCGAGGGGTCTACACGACCACATGGCTCAATATAATCGTCACTTGAGTTTCGGGGCACGACTCTTGCCTGTGTGTCCAAACCTAGGGCCTCTTGGTATTGATATGCGATTTGAGGCGCTCCTTGGCCCGACGTCTGCCTCCTAGGCTGCGGGAGCTGACGGGTTTTTTCTCGTGTGTCCGCTGGTCCGCTAGCAAAGGGGAGTTGGATGCCATTTATTGTGGCTGAGGAGCCACAGAGTAACTTGGTTTTGCGGAAGTCGCGAAGCTACATTAGGGTGGTCACGTTCACGAGTATATTATAACGCGGCCTAGTGCCACTCGTGCGCAGTGGCTACCCAGAAGTTTTGCAATCATACATATTATTTTGTGATTTTCGGTTTGGAGGCATTATGCAACGCCATAGAATTGTTTGGTATTCTGTGACCACAACAACGTACCAGGTGTTTCACAAGCCGGTCTGGACTGAGGTAAACAAACGCTGGCGCGGTAGATAACAAGGGTATATCTCCCCCAGTTGTAGCCTTTGTCTAATGTCCCCTTTGACAACCGAGACCGCGTTTTTTCTCCCACTGACGGAATAAAGTGGAAGGATTACGGAGCGGACAGCTGCAACGGCAACTGGATAGCCGACAACACTATCGCCACGTACGGCAACGAATGCGTGGAAGTTAAGGAAGGCTCCTCCGGTAACGTCGTCGAGTACAACGTGTGCTCCAACCAGGAAGACGAACATTCTGGCTGCTTCTGCTCCAGGGGCGACGGTAACATATTCAGGTCTGAACCGCAAAATCAAGTTAGAGTCCGGTTTTAGTTTGTATACATTTTTCCTGCTGATGGCGGCCATGTCAAACGATCAATCTAGCATTTCCATTCCGGGGAAAATTAGAAAATACCACGTTAATTGCCTAAACCAAGCACAGGCGGCGTAGCTCTGGCGAAACAATGCCCGCATGCGGGTTTTAGAAGCCTGTGATACCTGTATCGATTCGTGCCACCCGGATGTATTTCGAGTGAACCTGTCTCTAAAACGCCTGCATCTATACCAGTAGATCATTTGGATGAATAGTCTCCGGCTGGCGGTCTTCCTCAACCGACGAACGCCTCAATATTGTTGGAATACCATTTGCAATTTACCCATTGCTTAGGCCATGGCTTTGTCCGTCGGGTTTCACTATCTTTTATTCTGAAACTCAGTTGATGGCAAGGTATGTAGCTCGATAAGTGACGAGCTTCAGCAAATTCACAGGCACCATGGCTACTTGGCATATAGCTGGTAAATGTACAAATGCGTCGCCGTCCTCTCTTCCTCGCAAACCATTTTTCGATTTCGAATGTGAGGACGAAGCGCATCAGCAACAAACTACAAATGTACACTAGAAACTGATACAAATGCAGGAGAAAAGTACCACCGCAATCTTCATTAGGCTTGTTAACGGTTCTTCCACTGAAATCGTCACTCCACACTTTTATCAAGTTTTTTTCTCTATAAAAAGCGTAGATTCATTTCTCCAGACAAGCACCGGGAACAGGTTTTGTCAGACGTACAGCTATCGCAGCGACAACGCCTTTCAAGTGGTCGAAGGAATACAATAGTTCGAACCGATGTTTTTCTCGCTCTCTAATCTGTTTCCGCGCTTGCCGCCGCGTACGAACAGATACAACGACGCCTCAGATTGTTTGGGAGCGGGTATACGATTGGGAGGAGGGGAAGGTGACGACGGTTACGAGCACGGGCAGAACAACGATGTGAGCTCCAAATCGATGGTTAAGTTTTTTTTTATTGTTTTAGGTTCTTGCCATTGGGTGCAAAGTACGCGTCACCCCTCTAGTACTGTACCTCGGCTGTGCGTACAAACTTGGAAGCTGGTAGGACTTTACAGTAGGAATGTCTTTCGCAACAGCAGTCACCACACTTCCACGATGTGCTGTGTATCAGTTTACCCTGACTGCCAAACGCAACCGTAGCGCCCTTGTAACGACAAAATCAACGGTGCCACCCTGTTACCAACAACGGAAGTAGTTACAATCAATCGGCCTGGTTGGGATGCACTATCGATGAAATCCCTTAAAACAAATTAGCCTGCTGCTCCACAGGTAATTTCCGCACATATTGCTCGCATTGTTAGATATCCAGAAGCGGCACACATCCCATTGCGCTATCTGTACTTTCGTCAGTTAGTCGTTCTCTCAGGTTTTGTGGAAACCTGATTCTGTTGAGGCGCGTATTATCGATTAAGCTGCTCGTATCGACATTTTCCCAAAGGCGTGCTCGTGGTGTATCACGAAACAAATCATCATGTCATCGCGAGTATCGATGCCGAGATCGATTTTTTTTTGACGTGAAACCAGTCGCAACTCGAGAGGTTTCGCGGAAGGGTGACGACGCATACCAGCGCAGACAGACCAGTGGCACGGACAGAACGACGACGTGAGCCATGGTACGAATCGCATATTGATTCAGGTTGTTAAGAGTAAAATACAACTGTTAGCCGCCAACTTCACAAAGACAGGGATGGGTCGCCTCCGCAGCGGCATAGTCTAATGTAGATATGTTTCTAAACAACGGCTTGCCACGCACCGCCACGCGTTTCTTCCTTGATAAATCGTTAGAGCTCTGAATAAGGTCGGTTGCTTGTACCTAAAACACAATGGCCGCTAACGGTACAAATAACAGGGATATCGCATAATCCACCAGACGTGCTCATGCTAGTTAGTGTTGCGTGTTTCCACCTCTCAGGTCTACGGTAACAGCGTCGTGGATGCCGACAACGGCGTCCTCAGCATTCAACGTTTGCCTCAAGGAAAAATATGCGGAAACACTTGCGAAGGCGAACCATGCGACATAGCGGGGTAAGAACACGTTTCCACGCAATGCTTTTCAGTTGGTGCTTCTTTTTTGTTGGAATTATTCGGTCATATTTTGCTCTGAATATCAGCACCATGTCACCAAATCATATTTCGTGCTGATACCATTCTCGGGCACTATCAACCGGCTGTCTGCACAATTATCATCTGTTCATGCATTTGAGTGGCTCATGAAGTTGGAGTTTGGGTCTCAACTACTAACAGATGCTACATCTGGCTGATACTTCCAGGGTATCTCCACGGTGGGAGTTCCGTGCCCAATCCTTCCGTCGGGCCACAATCAAATAGCTGTTCAACGCAATGCGCAACTATTGATACTTTATTCTGGTGGGTCTGTCCGCGTGGCGTTGGCTCTGAAAGCGTGAATAGCATTTACATATGGCTGACACGGTATATGTATCAAACGAGTAGGTGTTTCGTGCTGTTAACGTTCATGCGGCCACAATGATTCAGGTGACTACCAAGTATGTAATACATCGGGAGTCCGTTCGGTCTTCCGCCGAATAACGTACAAGAGCGCTGAAACTTTCAATCACGCCACTTTCAAGCAGCAATGTAACGTAACCCATAGCCCACGAAGAAGCCACTTATTAGGCGCAGACAAGGAAGAAGAATGCACAAAATAAACGTTTTTGTCCATTTGCACGATCTGCTCAGTCGGCCAAAGGTCCTTTTCCCGCTTTCGGTTTGGGGCCACGTACGGGGTCCATCCGCAGTACGAGGCACGTTTGGGCTCCGGTGGAGCTCCGTGGCACTAACTCTGGACGTTCAAAGTGGAGTTAGAAAATAATTTTCCCAAGGGTCGCGTTCCATCTTGCTATTACCGCGTGCGTTTCATGAAAACGATTCTGTTTGGCATTTTCAACCTTTTGCACTTCTGCAGCGCTTAGCTGCTGTATTCCGCGGTTCTCTAAGCTATTTAGGTGTGGAATTCACTGTGTAACAGTGGCCGCTCCGAGCTCTTCCCGTTTGTAGCAGCAATGGGCGGTGCTTCTGCATTTTTGTGTGTGTGCTTATGGAGGTGTTGCGAGTGAGTGTGTGCTGTCATACATTCTAACACAAAACAATCAAAGAGCGATGCGAAATTGTTTTTGTAGCAGCCCCTCGGGCGCGCAGCCACTACAATAGTTAACAAAATCAGTACAGCAGACGCGGTGCAACGGTAGGCGGGCTTCAAGCTATTGTCCTTGCGACACCGTAGTTACGGTGACTGTGTGTGTATGTGGTGCACAGAAGCAGATTGAACCATGAGTCAATGTATACCTCCAATGCAATTGTCAAACACACGGCAATGGACCCCATACTGTCTTTACCAGGTATTCGCTTGTGTGCAACTTGTTCAACTTGCGAAATCCCATATATTTCAACTACCACATCTCAAAGGGGAACCTTGTATGATATGCGCTGTGCAACCGCATTAGTGTGCCAATCTGGTGTATAGCTTGGGCTCTACGCACGCCCATTTTGTCGAGTGTGTATGGAAACCGAGGATCCGAGATACTTCCACGATATTTGTAAGTGTTGCTCGGGTTAACCGAGATTGCCAAGAACGCTTTTCGCTACAAACTACTAGTAATCAAAGTTGGACAAGTTTACAACAAAAAATTTTAAACAAATACAACATGGACGGTTACATAAATGAGTAAAACGAGTATCAAGAGTGTGTCAAACTAATCTATGGACGTGGTTGACTCCCTTTGTGAAATCAGGAGCGACGTCAGTGAGATTGAAGAGTCCTGGGATGCTTCTTGTCTGATAAGTACCGGGCCTCCGTCACCTGTGATCAGTACGCCATCTCCGGTTTTGGAAACTCCGTCACCGGATACCGATACGCCATCTCCGACCTTTCGTTCCCTGGTACCCGTCACTGCTATGCCATCGCCAACATTGAGAACTCCATCCCCGGTGATCAGCACTGCCTCTCCGGTGTCTGAAACGCCGTACCCACTTATCATTACGCCATCTCCGACATTGGTAACTCCGTCTCCGGTGATAAGCACGGCATCTCCTGTGCTGGAAACGCCGTCCCCCATTACGAATACGACATCTCCGACATTAGCCACACCATCTCCGGTGATCAAAACGACATCTCCAGTGTCGGAAATGCCGTCCTCAGATGCCGACACGCCGTCTCCGTCTTTTTCAACTCCATCTCCGGTCATCGATACGACGTCGCCGACATTGAAAACCTCGTCACCGGTGATGAGCACACTCTCTCCGGTGTCGAAAACCCCGTCTCCGGTCACTAATAAGATGTCTGCACCAATGCTAACGCCCTTTCCGGTCGCCGATACGTCATCGCCGACATTAAAAATTCCATCTCCGGTGGACAGCACGTCATCTCCTGTTTCGAAGACGCTGTCGCCGGTTGCCAATACGGCACCTCCGACGTTGTCAACCCCTTCCCCGGTTGAACGCACGCCATCGCCGTCTTCAGAGTCGACATCGCCTGGCACTGAAACACCGTCGCCGCCGGTCGATGCGCCATCTCCGACTTCGTCGCCGTACGTAGAAACGCCGTCGCCGCCCGTCGATGCACCTTCTCCGACTTCATCGCCGTACGTAGACACACCGTCGCCGCCGGTCGACGCACCATCTCCGACTTCATCACCGTACGTGGAAACACTGTCACCCCCGGTGGACGCACCATCTCCGACTTCGGCCCCGTACGTGGAAACACCGTCGCCACCGATCGACGAACCATCTCCGACTTCGTCACCGTACGTAGAAACACCGTCACCCCCGGTGGACGCACCATCTCCGACTTCGTCACCGTTCTTAGAAACACCGTCACCCCCGGTGGACGCACCATCTCCGACTTCGTCGCCGTACGTGGAAACACCATCGCCTCCTACCGATGCACCATCCCCAACATCGTCGCCGTACGTGGAAACACCATCGCCGCCGGTTGATGCACCATCTCCGACTTCGTCGCCGTACGTGGAAACACCATCGCCGCCGGTCGACGCACCGTCTCCGACTTCGTCACCGTTCGTAGAAACACCTTCGCCGCCGGTTGATGCACCGTCTCCGACCTTGGAAACCCTCTCCCCGGTTGATGGTACGCCATCTCCTGTCGTGGAAACCGCGCCCCCTGTCAGTATCGGCGATGTGGTTGGTGACGATAAGGATGGTGGTGGTCACGAGAACGACGATTACGAGAGTGACGAGAACGATGATTACCAGAGTGATGAGGATGGCACCGATGACTACGAGAGTGATGATGATGGTGATGATGATAATGATGACGATGATTATGAAAGCGATGATGACGCTAACGACGATTACGAGAGCGATGATGACGCTATCGACGATTACGAGAGCGACACTTATGATGATGATGGTAACGATGATTACGAGAGCGAGGACGACGATGCCAATGACGACAACGACAACGATAATAATGATGATGCTAACGACGACTATGAGAGCGACGATGACGACGATGACGCTACCGATGATTTCGACGACAGCGACGATGGTGATGGTGACAATGATGATGACGGCGAGAGAGATGATGACGATGGTGGTGGTGGCGGCCGGAGAGACAACCGGGGTGGCGGTCGGAGAGGTGGTAGAAATTAAAAAAATTGTGTGACAGATAACCCGCATGCCATAAGTGACACGGATATTCTGTAGTACTAAACGCCTGCTGTTCGTCACTCCCTCTTGATGAAGTGGTACTGGTAGTCTTCAATCATTTGCGTGATATATATTTTTCTTTGCTCTCGTGTTTATGTTAGGACGGTCACAGCAGGCATTATGACGGTGGTCAACTTCTCGATGCTGACGGTTGAACCTAACTCCGTGTTAGCTTAGGTGCCTGTTGCGTGTACGACATGGGGGCAGTCGGAGTTCTTCATGGTAGGTAGTCTATAGTAGTGTCTGTCGCGAGTACGTCTTGCCAATGACGTGTCAGCTTAGACGGCCATCGCGCTTTCGACCTAGGGGTGGACCGTTTCGGTAGGCAGGCCATTACAGTGGGTTACGCAAGTTTTGGCATAACGACCTCGTAACTATGTACTGTACAAAGACTCCTAGGTCGCGTCCCAACACCTGATAATTCGATAGATTATCGCAAAGTCGTGCAGTTGCTGCGCATGCGATCTAGTAGAAAATATTATGATGCTACTGTGCATCCAATCGTGTAGCAAACGTAGTCCACGTTGATGTGGCATCGTAACAGTTGTTTTGGAATAGAAGAGTCATTGCAGAAGAAGAAACGGGGAAAAACGAAAAGGGTGTTGAGTATTTGTATGTTGGGATGCGTTTGGACGGTGCCGCGGCAAGAACCCCTTTGGAGGCGAACCAGATAGGTGATAATCCGCTCATGCGTGGGAGAGGTACTGTAGTGTATTTTGTTGTCGTGGAAATGGTTCAATTCGCCTTCTTTATGGATAATGCCGACGTGCCGCCGGTGCCTCTATTCGTAAAGTTGGCGCGGTTTGTAGTTGATAAGTGGATACTACGAGTGCTGCGAAAACCGCGTGGGCGCGCTATAATGTTCGAACTATTCTGCACTGATTGTAGGGACGGATTCAAGCGAGGAACGTCAGTCTGGTACATTATTAGCTAAACAGGCCTGCGGCATCAAGGATATAGGTAATGCCTAAGGATCTCGACGTGCAACATATAGGACGGTACGTCTACCTTTGTTTGCTTCGAAATCTTGCGATGTGTATGTAACATGCCTCAATCCGGTGGGGTGTTGGAAGTACGAAGTACCTGATGACGTGCCGAGCCGATCGGTTGGGGTATTAGAAATAGGCAAAACGAAACCTCATATGGCGATCGATTGGAGAATTTGATGTAGCCAACACCAGATACCAAAAGTGCATCGGTTAGAATATTGTACGTAGGCAATGTTTGAAACCACGAGCATATCGGTTATGGTATTATACGTGGCAACACATGGTGGATTCAAAACCAATTGTCGCGTGCGATGTTGAGACCGTCGAGTTGTTAAAACGTAATGCTCTCCCATCGCGAGTCAATTGTGGGGGTATAGGAAGCAGGCAGCACCTAATCGCATGGATGCGATTTCTTGTGTACTTCTATTCAACCATGAAATTGTATAGAACCCATTGTCTACAGTAGGATCTTGTTCCCTAGGAAGTTTCCCCATCTTCGTGTCCTGGTGTACTGTAAATCCGCGTTTCATGCCTTGTAGGTAAGGCGGCGTTTGGTTACCGTAACAGCCGGCGTTTTCTAGGCAAAATGTCCGTAGTGGCCAGCGTGTGGTAGATCTACAGCATATGTCTCTTGACTCGATCGGTTGGTGTATTAGACGTAGGCAGCGACATATCTCAAGCGTCGGCGGCTCGCCGTTTTCCTTAGGCAGCACCTGGTCGCATAACGAGGAGATCGGTTGGGGTATTAAAAGTAGGCAACAACTGATCGTATGAATAACTTACGTTGTGTGTCCTTTTGAAACCATAGAAACGTGTAAGAGTGATGCTCGCTGGTGTTTCTCGTTTCCTGGTGTGCTATATTTTTAATTCGGTGTACGTACCGTCTACCCGAGGAACATTTAGACATGGCTTTGCATTTACCCTTATAGCCAGCTGTTCTAGATCTATAGCAGCTGCTTGTCTCGTCGGTCGAATGATTGGGGAGTTAGTCGTGGGCAGCACCACATTCTAGTGTAGTCAACGTTTTCTGCAGGTGCTCCGAAAAGTAGGCCGCAGCAGGTAGCAAAGGGTTCCGAACGTTGTGTACGATTTTGAATCCGAAGAACTGCGATAGAAGAATGCTCTGTTGTGTGTCCTCATGCCCTACGTAGCACCTGGTATGCTTTAAAATGTTGCCATACACTACTAGTGGGGAGAGTTTGCTTACCGTAACAGTCAGCGTGTCCAATAGCTTGTTAATCTTGTCGTAGTAGCCCGAGTGTTCTCGATATACAGCAGCTGTGAAGAAATTGTACTTCGAAGTAGGACATGGAAAATTTGTCATGCCGCCTTTGCTTTTCTCGCTTCGGTGTAATCATATGAAAGTAAGCAGAGCTGATTGCTTGTAGAGCAGTCGTGGTGTACGCTTGTTAGATCAGGGACTTGTGTAAGAATACCGCTCTCTAAGTTGTCCTCATTCCCTGTTGTGCTTAAACACTGGGTTACATGCCTTGTACACTACTAGTGGGTAGATATTGGTTTAACACAGTAGCCAACGTGTTCTAGATTGTGTTTTTCAGTATTATAGCATCCAGCATGTGCTATATCAAGAGCATATGTGTGGAAATGTTAGTGTTCGTATCATACCTGGTACCGTTTATCTAACTATTCATCTGGTCGCCTCAGTTATGTTTCGCTTTGGTGTGCCTTTTTTAATTTGTATGAAGTCGTTAGCTTCACCGCGGTGCACGTCACCTCATCGGTGGTTGTACCGTCAACAGCGTCGTAGACGGTTATATTACACTGTATTACAATACAAGGCTGCGCTCCGCGGGCGGCTATACGCCGCCCACCGCGCTCGCTCAAGGAAGCAGATAGAAAAAAGTGTAAAGCAGACAGAGGAGATAGGACGCCCACGATTTGGTGCGATGTGCAACTTGCAAATGCCAAGAGCTAAG
>JAYJMJ010000401.1:0-10765 GCA_036873875.1 Laminaria ephemera
CCACTACCTCACGCGGTCTTTATTGTGACTGAATCACCAGCCAGACCGCGCCAGGTTCCCCCGCTACCAAAGCCGAGACGAGGCCTGTGTGGTTTCTCCAGACCGTTGCGGGTCTTCGAGGACGTCGGCCCACCCCGAGGTCGGGGCAGGCCATTGGACCATGCTAAGACGTTTTCAATCCTATCACTTCTCTTAACGCTCCGTATAACTCTAAATGTTCTTATTTTACCTTATTTCTCAGCGCTAGTCTTTCCTTTATATCTATCAGTTGTTTACTTCTGTCTTGTACCCCCCAATTATCCCCATGGAAAATATATCTTCTTCTGGGTTTCCTCCTATATCCTGCCATACATTCTCGACTACGCTATCCCACCTTATTATTACGTTTCGCCCTTTTGTTACTTTCTCCCACACAGCCCTATCAGCTATGGCTGGCAACCTCTTGTTCGGCATGTCCCTTACCTTATACTGCCAATTCAACTGCCTCACGTCTCTATTTTTTTTAGGTGGGTACATTCCCAGTTCTCTCTTAATACTGTATTACTCGTCGTACTTGAGCATCCTCGAGGGCGCCCGCGGACTGGGATATGATGCACCTAACCCCTACCCCCGCCGAGAGGGCCGAAAAAGAGTTTTTGGCAATTGATTTATTTTTGTGATTCGTGTGATGTGTGTCTTTTGCGTGGAAGTACTGAGGGTACTGAAGAGGCGTACGTACTCGTACTCGTATAGAGGCGCTGTTTCGCCGGGCCGACCTGTATGGAAGTTGTCCGGAAAAATCAGGCAATTTTTTTTGGGAAAAATGTCGACCATATCATAATTCACACGTATTTTATTGCCCATTTCCATACTAAATACCTTACACTTATTTACGGGCACCGCATATACTGCTGACCTACTTGGGTACCAGGTATATGATACGAGACTCGTACGAGATATTTTTATAAAAAATTAAAAATACACTCCAGCCGTGAGATCTAGGATTTCGTCGCAGGTATAATATTTTAATAGTGTTCTGCTTTGCTTCTTGATTGTCCACTGCGTCGTCGTGTGGTTAAACGGGCATACATAACTGACATGGACTTCTAATTCAGCGTACGTAGTCTTTCCGTTCTACGGCCAAGCTAGACGTGCAGTCATGTACTATGTGAGTGTCTAGGAGATGGTCTCGCGGTTTTTCCGACAGGGGCGTGCAGGACAAATACAGACGCAGGTAGGCAGGCGAGGTGTCAATAGCACCAGGCGCGATCCGCGGTTCGTTTCCGCGATGGATTGTCGTTGGTGAGGTATACACAGGTGTGGAAGATACCTGGTTTCTGCCGATCTATCCAGACATGCCGTATAATATCTCGTGCTTTTGGTTGGTTCGCATCCATGTATTTTGGCCACGATGTAACCTAGTTGCCAGCACCTCCAAAATGTCAGGTTTTATTGTTTTCTACATGACTTCATTCCATGTTCCGCACGTGCATTTTTTTTTGTTGTCACATATCTCGAGCCCTGCAGGCCGCAGCGTCCCAAACCACAACACTGTTGCCGGGTTATCTGCGTATCGAGTATATCTAGTGTCCACAGTCAAATCTTGACATAATATATACCAGGTATGTACCTACCAAGTATTTTTTTTGTTTTCTCTGTCACCGGTACCTGTCACATTCAGTTATGTCTGAATGTTCTGCAAAGTCCTTGTCATATAGTTATGGACATACTATATACTTGCACCTTCGTATGATCCTCGTTGTTACTGGTATGATTCTGTTAGAGTTATGTTGTGATGTTGTTTACCGGTATCCAGGACACCTGTCTTCATTATTTCTTAGTTTTGGTGGAGTTAGAGCTCTCGCGCCACTAAAACTAGGGGGTGATCTGAATGCCAGGTGCCCTGAACCAACATGCCTACTCATTCATGTTGTAGAAAACCCTTTGTGACGCACAGAGTACTTCTCGAAGCGTTCTCGAGAAGGGTTCCACTTGTCCTCCCCTAGCGAGACCTACTGTATCACCCGCGGGAGGTTGTTATTCCCCGCGGGGCTTTGTTCCCCACGGGTCGTTGTGGCACCCGCTGGTGGATATCCTCCGGATGCGGAGAGAGCGCAAGATCGCCCTCTCTCTCACTCCCACTTCTTCTTCTCATTCTTGTCTTCTGTCTCTTGTCCTGTCACTGTCAGAGCGTTACACAGCGCTCACCCCATTCTGAGGCTGTGTCACGTGAGACCATTGGCGCTTACCGTCAAAGGCCGTGGTGTTCGTAACACTTCCACAGCGATAGAGCAGCGTCCCCCTTATACAAGAGTCGAGTGCCATAAACCTCCTCGTAGCGCCTACTCGTATATACTCCGTGTGAGTCTACTCGTATACGATATCACGAGACACTCTCTGTATCTGTAGCTCCGTGACACTCCGTATGTAACCGTAACTTATTGTTAGGCTGTTCGGTGAGACAAGCTATATCGAACATATACGTTTCGTCACAGATTTCATGTGTTTTCCATCGTTGTATTTTATCCTGTTACCCACCATACACCAGGATGTATCCACCAAAATATGTGTTTGTATCGGAACAGTGTGTAGGAACATGGCTTATTAATAGTATGCCTCGTAATGATTTCCTAGGACCTTGTGGTTTCCAATGTTACACTCGTAGGCACTTACGCCTATTAGTTGGTTGTTTTGTATTGCCTCCCACCCCCGTCGGTAGACGGTGGGGGGCGCCCGCTATTGGCATGGTTCTAAACCAAATGATGGGCAACGGAAAAAATGTACTGGAGGCCATGGGTTCACGCCGGTTGCGGTTTTGAGGGCGCATGTTGAAGACATCTGCCCGTAAAACGTGTTGGGGATGGCCGCTCAACACTACTTGCAAACAGTCTGCCAACCGGCACAAACTCGGACTCCATGAAGCAATACCTTGGTAGCGAATCACCATCGCCTGTAGTTTGTGTGCTCTCCAGAACCCATGTGCTTAGGTACTGTTCCCTTCATTCGAGACCGTGTGTTTCTATGTTGTTGTTGCAGGTTACAGCTTAATCGGAAGAGTGTGCACACTTAAAGCTCGTGCATGACCCGATACGTCATCGTCGTGGTTGGCGTCTTTGGCTTGGCGTTGAACCAATGCGTGTCCCAATACACGAATTGTACCGGGAACTTCGACTGGCTACATGACGGGTTCTGCAACTCTGACACCAACAACCTGGCTTGTGGCTACGACGGGGGAGACTGTTGTGCCTGTACCTGCATGGACGGCCCTTGGCACGCTTGCGGTTCTAACGGGTTCAGGTGTCTGGACCCGGCCTGCCCCGACGAAGACCCACCTCCATACCCCAATTGTGCCGGGAACTTCGACCGGCTAAATGACGGGTTGTGCGACTCTGACACCAACAACCTGGCATGTGGCTACGACGGGGGAGACTGTTGCGCGTGTACCTGCATGGACGGCCCTTCGTACCCTTGCGGTTCTAACGGCTTCAGCTGCGGAGATACAGCCTGTTTAGACCCAGACATTGCCGTCGAATACCCCGAATGCGCAGGCAATTGGCTATCGATAGGTGACGGGTTATGTACCGCTGAGAACAACAACTTATCGTGCGGCTACGACGGGGGGGATTGCTGCTTGTGTACCTGCAGCGGCCGCGCCTGCGTTTATAGCGATTTCGACTGCCTGGATCCTAGTGCTGGTGATGAAATCTACGACTGCAAGCCACAGCCACCTACCTCCTTACCATGCCCAGCAGATGGTCAACGCGTGTGGGTGGTCGAAGATTCGGCACAAGCCAGGGCTCTGGCTGAAGCTGTGAATTGCTCAGGCGGGTCGTTCGAGGTGTTGTGGACAGGAGAGGTAGTCGTGGACACGACCATTTACGTATCCGGCGGAACTGTTGTGAACATGACGGGCTCCGGTTCCATCGCCAGCATGGACGGGAACTCTGCAACTCGACTGCTAACTGTCGTGAACGCTTCCGTGCACGTGACCGGCGTAAATATGAGCTATGGTACTAGCATCGTCGGTGGGGCAATCGCTGCAGTACGATCCAGCGTGACCTTCAGTAGTTCCACGTTCTTCGGCAATTCTGCTACCGGCCATGGGGGTGCTATTTATGCGTCCGACGGTTCTGTGGTGTCCTTTATCGAGAGTATCAGTTTATCACACAATACCGTGGCTATGGACGGTGGTGCGGTGTTCATTTTGGACAGCGTATGCACTGGGGAGGATGTAACATTCTTCAACAATACGGCCGGCGGTGATGGAGGCGCTATGATGATCACCGAGCACTCCAGCTTGTCTTGGAGCGGGAAGGCCACGTATCGTTCCAATAGCGCCGTGGGGAGTGCAGGGGGCCTTGCACTCCAAAGCGGTTCAAGTGCTTCATGGTACGGGAAGACCGTTTTCGACAGGAATACTGCAGTGCAACGTGCGGGTGCGCTTCATGTACTAGATTATTCCCACGTTGCGTGGAATGCGACCAACACCTTCAGCAACAATCAAGCTAGCTCCTCTGGGGGCGCCATGCGGGTAACCAGTAGCTCCAGTATTTCCTGGAGCGGGATCACGAAGTTTGAAGACAACAGCGGGCTACTTGGAGGTGCCATGGCGATAAGCGGCGAGTCCATGGTCTCCGCGGGCGGGCATACAACATTTTCTGCTAACACCGCCGAAGGCTGGGGAGGGGCTGTGGTTGTTTCCAACTACTCAATCGTTGCGTGGGACGGGGAGACGACGTTTTCAAGAAACTTGGCGGGACAGGGGGGGGCTGTTTATGCAATATCCAACTCAGACCTCTCCTTCGACGGGAGGACTACCTTCCGCGGGAATATCGCCCTGGACGTGAATAGATCCGATGTTCCACAGCAGGTAGGCGGTGCCCTTGTACTGTTTGACGCCACTGTGGCGTTCATCGGGAATACCACATTTTCTGCTAACAAAGCCGAAGGATTGGGGGGCGCTGTGTTTGTTAAGGACTGCTCAATCGTTAAATGGGACGGAGAGACAACGTTTTCAAGCAACTTGGCAGGAGATGGGGGTGCTGTTTTTGCAATTTCTAATTTTGGCCTCTCCTTCGACGGGAAGACCGCATTTCACGAGAATCTTGCCCTGCACGGGAACAAATTCGAGTTCTTACAGTCCGGCGGTGCCCTTACAGTGTATGATTCCTCTGTGACGCTGAGCGGGGAGACGATGTTTGCGAACAACCAGGCCTCGTATGCCGGCGGTGCTGTGGTTATTTTTAATACTACTGCCAAATGGACGGGGAGGTCGTCATTTCACAGCAACGCGGGTGGCAAATTTGGGGGAGCTTTGTACTTGGCTGACTCGAGCGTTGTCTTCGACGGGAACACCACTTTCCAGGACAATACCGCCTGCGTTGGTGGGGCTGTGATTGCAGTAGATTCTTGTGTTTCATGGGACGGAGATATGGAATTTGTCAACAACACGGCCAGCTCTGGGGGTGCTCTTTCTGCGTCAAACTCAAGTGTTTTGTGGAGTGGAAAGGCGATCCTGGCACATAACCAGGCGAATGATGGCGGTGCTTTATGGATGTTCGATTCGAATGCTTCTTGGAGCGGAGAGTGTACGTTTCTCAACAACTCGGGTAATGCAACTGGGGGAGCTTTGGTTTCGACTTCGTCAAGCGTAGTCTTTGGCGGGAACACGACATTTCATGGCAATGCCGCGTTGCTTGGTGGGGCTGTGGACGCAAGCATGTCTTCTAGTATTTCGTGGGATGGAGATGTGGAGTTTTCCAATAACGTGGCCAGAGCGGGGGGTGCCCTGATTGTAACCGAGTCATGCGTTTCGTGGAGTGGAAATACGACACTGGCAAATAACCGTGCGTATCGTGGCTACGGCGGTGCTTTGTGGGCGTTCAACAGCTCCACCGTTTCCTGGAGCGGAAAAAGCACGTTTAACAACAATTCCGCCTGGGCAAGTGGGGGGGCGATCGCTTTGTCATGGGATTCAAATACGTCCTGGAGCGGAAGTGCAACATTCCTAAGCTGTGATGCATCCTTTGGCGGCGCCCTCTTCGTCACAAATGGATCGGCTATGGGATGGAGCGGGCGAACGGAATTTACATCAAACACAGCTAGGTTCTCCGGAGGGGCAATCAGGTCAGATTTTCCCGACGAGGAGCACAACCGTCGAACTTCGATCCTCTTCATTAATGGATCCACTCGTTTTGCAAACAACACAGCCGGATCAGCTGGGGGGGGGATGGAATTGAACGGAATACTGCACGTTAAGTTTCAGTCGCGAGATGTTCTCTTCATTGGAAATTCTGCCGAGGCTGTGGGGGGTGCGGTCTCCGTGTCTAGTTTCGGTATTGGCCCGGTGTTCTCTGGAGTAAGATTTGTTGCCAACTCTGCTCGGGCCGGCGGTGGCGCTTACGTCACCAGCTCGGGCAACGTCTACCTCGTGGACTTCGAAGCCACACCGGTTTACCCTACAAAATTCGATGGATGCCAGTTCGTTGATAACTGGGCAACAGAAACTGGCGGGGCAATTGAAACTGCGAGTAGTCAAGATCGCATATCTAACACGAGCTTCATGGGTAACACAGCTGGCGTTGGAGGGGCCTTGAGACTAGGGGGCAAAACGTTCTTGGACAATTGCTCGTTTGTGGACAACAGGTCGGGCGAGGGGGAAGGGCCTGCCGTAGACAACGTCGGCTACGTTGGAAGGATAGTTCACAGCTCTTTCGTCGGCAACGTCTTCAACTGTGACCCGGGCAAGTACCTGGAATTCAACGAGGTAAGAAGCGCCTTGGAGTCGCAGCGCATTGAAAGATGAACTATTGTGTAGACATTCGATGTCATTTGTAGGTCTGGCAGGTCTGGCAGATATGACGCGAGATTGTATGAACTATACGCAAGAATTGAAAAAGCATATCGCGTTTCCGGGTACGATTCTGTGTACCCCTAGTTATAAACTGTGGTAGATAGGTGCTTCTTCCTCTGTACAGGTGGTTTTTTGCCGTTCGACAAGGTAGGGGTTCATCCCATTCCTACAATGCACACCCTCTATATGGCGAATCATCCGTGTTTACTGTAGTCTGAACCTCGAGTTACCGACCTCTTTGTTGGGCTCTCTTTTTCTTGTTTGCACTGCTGCAGTCCGACAATGTATTTGAGGTCGCCTGCAACGGATGCGGGGCTTTGTGCCAAGGATGCACCTTCGAGGAACCGTCCGTGGTTCCTGTCTGCACCCAAGCCATGCAGCATGTCACCAGCTCCGGCGGCGCCTCCACATTGGAAACGGTCTCGATCAATCGCGGCTTTTGGCGAGCAACCTCGACCAGTGAAGAAGTGTTGGCATGCTACAGAGAAGATGCCTGCCTCGGGGGTGTGACAGGAACACCTGACTACTGCCTGCACGGCTACGAAGGACCATGTGAGCAACGCCCTACAAACAGGAGTCGAACTTGAAACATATTGAACCATCAGGCATCGTGCCTGCCACGTCTGAACTGCATCCACGCCTCTACTGCACGACTGACAGCCAATGCAACAAATATAGGCGAGTTTTGTTCAGCTGTGGAATACCCTGAAGTAGTTGTTTAATGCAATATCGGCAGGGAGAGCAGTGCTGAACGCTACGGGTTGAAATACTCTTCCGTAACGAATCGCCATCGCCCGTTACCACTGTCAATGAGTAGCCCACACGACGTCTTCACGTGTTCATTTTCCAACCTCGCCCGGCGTCGCTATCCGACAGATTGCTCTGTTTGCACCGATGGGTATGCGACGGGTTTCGGGTTCGTGTGCGATAAGTGCTCCGACAAAGCAGGCGGCATCGTGCTTGTGATCGTTATTGCAGTGATCGGCCTGCTCGGTGCAGCTGCCATTGCGTCGTACACGACGTCGAGCCAGCTGGAGGGTTATGATCGCGGGACCATCGAGCGGGTGACGCGGTTCATTCCACTTCAATCTATCAAGATCGTCATCGTCGCTTTGCAGATCGTGACACAGGTAAGGGTTGTCTCTATATGAAGTCGGTTAAACTAGCGAGCAACGCTTTCCTGGTACCAGGATTTGTGTCTCGTGCTGCGCCATTGTTAAAGTCCCCGTACATACAAATGCGTGGTGTTGTGACTTTAATCGACATGAGTAGTAGATTGACTACTCTTGTACGACATATACAGTTAAACTTCCTCGCTGATGATACCGATGGTTCAGAAAAAATATAGCTAGAGCTTCAGGGCATTTTGGCTTATGCCTGCGGTTGTTCGCGAGGAGCCCTTGTCAGCGCGGTTTGTTGCATACAGTTCTGGGTTGGCCAACAAAACGAGGAAGGAGGGTATTTTTTGTCTGTCCCAGGCGCCAATAATTCAAATGCTAGACAGGAGTTTATTCATCGTTCATACTCTTGATGAAAACACCCGTTCAACAACCTGCTTCACCCGCCCAATTGTCTGTGCCAACCTTGTTTTCCCGTCCAGTTCACAGCTATTGCGAACGTTACCTACCCACACGTGTACCAGCGCTTCCTCGACACTGTGAACGTGCTCAACTTCGACCTTGGCTGGGTCTCTCAGCTGTCGGTGGGCTGTCTGCTCGACATCGGCATCCACGGCCGACTGTTGATAGCAACGATCGGTCCCATCATAGTCGCATTGTTTCTTGGAGTGACATACGTTGTGGCGGCAAACGCTAACCGCGGATCAGCCGAAGCCCTCGGATTGATCTGGCACAAGTGCGTGTCGATAGTGCTGCTACTGACATTCCTGGTGTACGCTAGCGTCAGTTCTATTCTGTTTCAGATGTTTGCGTGTGATGACCTCGAGGACGGCAAGAAGTACCTCCGTGCGGACTATCGTGTGGAGTGTGATTCCTCTAAGCACAACGCGTTTCAGATTTACGCAGGCTTCATGATTGTGCTCTACACAGTGGGCATCCCATCTCTTTACAGCAGCCTCTTGTTTAGGGATCGGGGGGTGCTGAAGGACGAAGTTGGTCGAGAAGAGAATCAGCGTACCAAATCGTTTTCCGACCTGTGGAAGCCGTACAAGCCGTCGATATTCTACTACGAGGTAATCGAATGCGGTCGACGAGTGCTGCTGACGGGGGCGGTTGTTTTCATCTATCCCAACACATCGGCTCAGATCGCTGTAACGCTGATGATCGCGTTTGTTTTCGCGATGATGTCGGAGGGCTTAGCCCCGTTTGCGTCTAAATGGGACACCTGGATAAATCGTATGGGCCATGTGGTCGTGTATGTGAGCATGTATGTCGCTCTCCTGTTGAAGGTAGACGTGTCCAACGAAAGGTCCAGCAGCCAAAAGGTCTTCGAGGCTGTCCTCGTTGCCGCCCACCTGGGCATGATACTGGCCGTGATAATCGAGACCGTAGTGATGGTGTGTTCCTTGAGAGAAAAGGTGCGAGAGGGAACTTCACCTAAGTTTCGCGGCACCAAACTTCCTTTGTCTGGAGCGGTTCCAAATGCAGGACGAGCCATTTCGCCGCCAAGGGCGAGGATAGCGCCCGACAGACACTTTGTGCATTGATTCTCAAGGGCATGCTGCCCTTGCCTTGACTTTGGGGGAGGGTGTCGGATGTTATCTCCGTAAGAACGTGACACCAGAGCTGCAACTAGGAGATGCACCGCTCTCAACACGTGCATGTTTCCGATGTATTCGCTGCGAGAGACAGATAGGTAGAGAGATCTCGTCTAAGTGTTGAGGTTTGATCAGGACTACGTCCAGTGTGTGTGAATGGAGATATGCCTCTACGCTCGTTGCCCTTTTAGTACTGCGTTCCTCCACCTCGCCTTCCTTAGCACGGAACCAGCAGTACTGTACAAGTAGGTGCTTCACTATCGTCTGCGGACTGTAAAAACCATGACGTATTATTTGATGTAGGTCATCGCAAAGACGTACGTTTTCGGACACGTTGTTCGAGCGTGTCCTCCCCCTTCCTTCCCATCACAAAAAGAGGGGAAGATTGGCGTTTTGTTGTAGGTGCTCTAGCCCCCCCTTTAGGGTTGAAGTGTGCGAACGTCGTTCATTCATCCTGTCGCTCGTTGTGGAAGGCGCCGAGTTTTGTTTCGGTTAACAGTCGTCTTCGAGTGATGGAGCGATAGCGTTCGTTGTATGAAGCAATACTACTGAATCACGTTCATGTGTTTGAGCTGTTGTCGCCATCTCGGCCATGAGGCAAGCGGGGTTAGGAGAGAGCTTAAAGAGCCGATCAACTACGATTGGTGGCCTTTATTATTATAATATACCTGGTATGTATTATATACCTACAGTAGAAGTTGTACGGCTTCTTTCGTTTTTGGAGGGACTGGGATTGTTGTTGAAAAGTCTTTTGGAGTACCCCAAACAGCCGCTACCGGGGTATACTTTTTAAGGACCCTTTATCGGGGCTGTCGGTGTTTTCGTTCGTGGTACCGGGTTGATGTTGTCCACGGAAAACATGCAGCCGGCAGAACGAAAGGTATGGTTTGGGAGTTGCCTGGCTAAACGAACACGTTGTTACATGGTGCGACATTTGGCTGCGTTTCTCAGTCGCGATGCGTCCTGGGTAATTGGGTGTTTTTACCCTCCCATAATCATTCCGTAGACCTACAATCCTGACGACACGAAATGTATGTTTTTGCTTTTGAGTCATCGAGTAAAGATACCCCTTTCTCGTATTTGATAGCACGCCGATTCCTTTAAGCAGGTGTAAGGCCTCGAGATCGAGCGCCCATTCATTTTGGTGGGGGGGGGGGGGGGGGGGGGGGGGGGGGGGGGGGGGGGGGGGGGGGGGGGGGGGGGGGGGGGGGGGGGGG
>JAYJMJ010000402.1:9263-19485 GCA_036873875.1 Laminaria ephemera
GATAATTGTATGTATGGTAACAATACAAATTGTTTTTTACGGGGGCTACATGGTGTTTTATGTGAATGTTAGAGGTTCTGGTTGGTGGATACTCACATGAGATATACAAACAACTGTAGAGAGGAAGACGGTTACTATGTGGTGGAAAGGACGTCAGTCCAGAACTGAAGTACCTTAAAATGAATGCATCTCTCGGACGCCATTCTCATGTTATCGGGGAAAGGACGTCGGTCCAGAGCCAATAGGCCTTCAATAAAGCGCATCTCTCGGACGCCACCCTCGTGTTCCAGCGTGGAACACGTTAGTCTAGAGCCGATAGACCCTCGCCGATTGATCGCATATCTCGGACGGCACCCGCTTCTCAAAGGGACGCTAGTCCAGAGCTAATACACCTCAATTTATAGTTATAGAGGAAAGGACGTTAGTCCAGGGCCGACAGAGCTTCTTCGATCAAGAGCATCTTCGCTCTAGCCATCCGCATTTTAGAGACGAAAGATCTGCATTCCAGAGCCAATAGACCATCCAAAAGGGCCTCTCTCCGACGCCATCTGCATTTTACAAAACGTCGGTCCAGAGCCGACAGACCTTCTTCGATAGGGGGCATCTCTCGGATGTCATCCGCATCTTAAAGAGGAAAGGACGCTAGTTCAGGGCAAATAGACCTTCAATAGTTATAGAGCAAAGGACGTTAGTCTAGAGCCCATAGACCTTCGATAAATACCATATCTCGGACTTCATTTCTTCATCTTAAAACGACGCTAGTCCAGAGTCAGTAGACCTTCAATAGTTATAGAGGAAAGTACGTTAGTCCAGAGCCGATAGACCTTCGTCGATAGGAGCCATCTCAATCTCCTGTTTGAGAGCCTCAAGTGCACTCGTGCACGCATCCTTAGCTCTGGCGGCCTCTATGCTATCCTTGTCCTTCGACACAGCTATCGCCTCGGTCAGGGCGTCTGCGACTCCTCCCAGCAGCAGAAGGGGCCTGGACAAACATGCGACAGAGGCAGGCAGCCAGGCAGCCAGGCAAGACATAAGTGTCAGCGAGAACGTTTAGGCGAAAACACACACGCCTGGACAAACATACGCCAAAGGCGGGCAGGCAGGTAGGGAAGACCATAAGTGCTTGCACTGCCGTGCCACAGCCGCCGGTGGTCGCGGCAGCTTGGGCTTCCGTTGCCACGGTAGCATCGTCGTTTCCGCAACCGAGGTTAATTGACGCACGAACGTGAATTGTGGTGAGATACAGCTTCGTCTTTACCCATCCGCCGGAGGATAAGAAAAAAAATAAACCACACTGGTAATCGCCAGCGAGAATTTTAAGGCGGAAAAAAATACGCCATCCCACCGCAGTAATCAGAAATCAGGGTAGTTCACGAGCGGACCTACGAGATGCCAAATCACAAAAACAAAAAACAAGAAACAGCACGTCGAGGAAAAATCTATGTACATATTCATCCTTCAACGGATGGGGAAATCTAAAGGTTTAGCTCACCACACTCTCACAGCTGTGTCGTGTGTCAATTTTAACTCGGTTGTATGTAGAACACACGACGTTTTTCTTACCTCAAGCTACCCTCTCCGCTAGATAGGAAGTCGTTAGCGGTCATCAGCGTCAGGGATGTCCGTCTCAATCTCAATCTCAGCATCATTTCCAATCTTAATCCCAATCTCATTATCAGTTTCAGTCTCAATCTCAATCCCAACTTCAACCTCAGTCTCCATCTCAATCTCATTCTCAATTTCAACACCAATCCCAATTTCAGCTTCAATCCAATTTCAACCTCAATCTCAATCATATGTAGAAACACAACGTGTTTGTTACCTTAAGCTACCCTGCTCCGCTAGATAGGAAGTCGCGACCGCCGCTCTGAGAATGAGGTCATCAGCGTTAGGGATGTCCGGCTCCACCGATAGGAGCGCATGCACCAGGGCTTCGCTCCCGCCCACCTCATCTGCCATGAAGCCCGTCGCCACCTGCAAGGCCAACAACAAAGAAAGCGAGAGAGAGAGGATCACAAACCTCCCAACCATTAATATGAGTAGAACTACACTAGCTATAAACTGGTGTGGGCTGGTCGGTGTTACTTGCTCAGTTACTTCGGCAACTGCTTTTCGTTTTTTATATACATTATTCGTTCTTGCCCAGGTTCTATGTATGATAAGTGTAAAAGTTCACACACACAATACGTAGGAGTGCCTGTTTGTTTCCTTTTTTCGACTTGCGACACCCCCCGGATTTTAAGTCAACCACATCCAGAAGCATCCAGAAGGGGGACTTTGTATTTACCTACAAAGACAGTATAGTTGATACTAGTAACTCTTGCAGTAGAATATTTGTAACTGCCGTCAACTTGTGCGCGTTGTTAGTCGGCGGCGGCGGACGTGTAATCCGGCTTCACCGATCTCGAAACGGGTAGCTATGTTTGGCGTGGTGTAACTTAGAAACCGACAGTATAACTCAACAACATCGCACGGCGAAACGGACCCACAAATCGCAAGGTACGCCACTGCCACGCGTGGAGGCATCGAGATGTGCTTATACAAAGTTTTTAGGGTATGGTTGTCGTTAGTAACTCGAACAGTAGGGCATTTGTAACTGGTGCCATCTTGTGTGCGTTGTTGGTCTGCGGCGGCGAGCGTACAATCCGGCTTTAGCGATATCCACAGAGGTCCCTATTTATTGGTGTGGTGCAAACTAGAAAGTCACATTGTAACTCAAGCACATCGCACGACGAAACAGAACCACAAATCACAAGGTAAGCCAATGTCACACGTGGAATCATCAAGATGTATTTATACAACGTTGTAAGATAGAAAAGTTGTCGGTAGGAACTCGCACTTCAGGATATTTGTAACTGCCGTCAACGTGCGTGCGTTGTTGGTCTGCGGCGGCGGACGTATAAACCGGCTTCAGCGATCTCGAAACGGGTAGCTATGTTTGGTGTGGTCTAAAATAGAAACTCTCATTCGCTCGTATTAATAACATAACCCTTCGCTAGCAAGTACTAGAATATTAAATCACCTCAGGATCCCTGACCCCCATCGTGAAGAACCCGAGAGCTGCCGCTCAAACACCAGTACCTAGCCACAGTTCCACTGGTTTAGATGGTTTACATGATGCCTTCGGTTTTAAGGCACGTCTTTGATTCGGAGTTTCTTCATGTATCCCGTCGACCACAACCAGAAAAGTGCGACAACAAAATCGATTTTGTTTCAGACCCACTCGTATGGATGCCCATTTGCTAAACCGTAGTACAGGGTTTGCCTTCATCTTGGAGGTCGCAGCATTGCTGAGCGATGATTAGTGAAGTTCTATCATAGTGTTTCGGTACATTAACAAGAAACCAGTGAAATAAGAAATCACTGGAATTAGACGTCGCTTCAGGATCCCTGACGGCCATCGCAATCACAGGAATAAGAAACCACTGGAATAAGAAAATACTGGAATAAGAAAAAACTCGGATAAGAAATCACCTCAGGATCCCTGAAGGCCATCGCAATCACTGGAACAAGAAACCATTGGAATAACAAACTACTTGAATAAGAAATTCCTGGAAAGTGATATTACCTCAGGGTCCCTGAAGGCCATCGCGAGGCACCCAAGAGCTGCCGCAGCAGTGGGCGGATCTTCCGTCCCTAACTGAGAGAACGCTGCCCAGAGCTTGAGCGTATCGGCACTCTTGAGGTGATCGATCATCTTCTGGTGCGGTAGGAGATTGCACATTGCCTCGGTCGAGGCTCGTCGGACCATGTCGTGGTCGGAGAACTGCACAAAAAGAAACAAAAAAGACACAACCAGTTTTTAAATGGGGCATGTAAACAAGTGCTCCGGGAGTATATGGTATTTAGTGCGGAAGTTGCCAAACAAAATACGGTCAACATTTTTTCCAAGAAACATATTTTGATGTTTTGCCGAAAATTTTAAGGTGATTGATCATCTTCTGGTGGGGCAGGAGGTTGCACATGGCCTCCGTCGATGCTCGTCGAAACATCTCGTGATCGGAGAAGTGAACCAAAAGAAACGAAAAAGACGGAACCAATAGTGTATGCGGGACGCGTCAACAAGTATACGGTATTTAGTATGGAAATTGCCAAAACAAAAACATACCAATATGGATTTATTACATGGTCAACATTTTTCCCAAAAAAGAAATTGCCGTATTTTTTTAAGAAGATCGATCATCGTCTGATGGGGCACGAGGTTGCACATGGCCCCGATCGAGGCTCGTCGGAGCATCTCGTGGTCGGAGAACTGAAATAAAAAAACGAAAAAACGCAACCAGCAGTATATGCGGGGCACAAAAACAAGTATATGGTGTTTAGTACGCAAATTGCCAAAAGAAATACGTGATGTCAACATTTTTTGCAACGTTTTGTTTGCCGTATTTTCTAAGGTGATCTATCATCTTCTGGTGCGGCAGGAGGTTGCACATGGCCTCGGTCGAGGCTCGTCGGAGCATCTCGTGGTCAGAGAACTGAAACAACAAAAAACGAAAATGATGCATCAGGCGCCGTGCAGAGCGCAATAACGCCACAAGGTTAGCGACAAATCGCGATTTCATATACAGTAGGTGGCCCCTTTTAGGGGACCCCGCGATAAGGAAAGGCGGTATGCAAGGGACCTTAACTTTCTTCGCACCGTTTTTTCCCGCTTTAAGAGACCTCATCCCTTATAGCGGACGCAACACTCAATAAGGGACCCTAGGTCCGTTAAAAGGGGGCGTCACATTTTCTCCCGCTTGAAAAGCGCCACTTACATTTGTATTAAAACAAGTTATGCGCTCTGCAAGCGCCAGAAAAGGGGTCGCGTCCACTATAAGGGACTACGTCGTTTAAAAAGGGCCAATAATTTTAAGGGACGTCGGTATGTAGGGGACCCTTCTTCCGGCCCGACGCATTACGATACTTCGTATGGTCTCTTAAAGGGGACCATCTATTATGCACGTGCGGTATCAAAACACTTACTGCTGTGTACACCAAGACAACGAAACATGGCGATTTGGTGTACGCGTGCGGTATCAAAACAAGTAGAGCTGTGTGCACCAAGACAAAGACAAATCGCCATTTCGTATACACGTGCGGTATCAAAACAAGTCGTGCTGTACAATTTCCCATCGCGACTTGATATGCACTTGCGGTATCAAAACACGTACAGTACTGCTGTGCACGCCAAGAGAAAACACACATCGCAACATGATGACACATCGCGATTTGATATAAACGCGCGGTATCAAAAGCTGTGCACACCAAGGCAAAGACACATCAAAAATTGATATACACTTTCGAAATCAAAACGATTCCGCCGAGTACATCAAGACAAAGCCGGCGATTAGTTTTTGTAAGGGGATGGCTCGTGGGATGTTCCTACAAAGAAACGAAGTGTTGTCATTCTTCTAGTCGGACGCGATCAGCCACAATGCACAAGTTTTCGAAATACCTTGCGATATCCGGCAAACAAGTGAAATAACACGTTCGTTCGGGTGTGCTACGCATTCGCCATGCAGACTCTTACTGCAGAAAAGAGGAAGGAAAGGCGTCAACAAAAATGAACCAGCTTGGGAAAGCAAGAGGGAGTCAGAGGGAACACCGCCCAACTGTTCGGTTTCCAAAACCGGATGCCATTTCCGAAGAAAGGTACCGTACACACTATTTTCATTGCGAATACCAGGTACCACGTACAAAACAGCATGATGCTGACACTGCTACTAATAGATAAAAGATAGTATAGATGTCGTTATTAATAGGAACCCGCGCAGCAGCATATTTGTAACTGTCGTCAACTTTTATGCACTGGTGGATGGTGGACAGAAGTATCATACCAGTAGTCGTCAGTAGAGGTTCATTGTTGTTGCCACGTCGCCTAGCCCGAGGTCACGCGACAGGCTCCAACAATTTTTGCCCATCCGGCGGAAGATCAAATAAAAAACTTGACTATTCTAAAAATGTTTCACCCCAACATTACTACCTGGCCGGTGAATTAGAAATTCGCATTCGCTCGTAATTCCTCCCCTAGTACAGTAGTGGTCCCTTTATAGTGCCGGTATGTGCCACCTGGAAACACGGCACTATAGTGGCGACCGGCACTACTCCGCATATCGACACTTCTGGCTGTTCCCATCTGTGCCAAGCGATTTCACACGCGCTATCGCGGGCAACCGGCAGTATGCAACCGGCTCTATAGAGGGACCTCTACTGTATTTGATATGACCGCACCTGTAGGTAGTGGAAGCACGAGATCCCTTTCTCTGCGATGATGCGACTCTTGACGTTGTCCAGGCTGGCTAGGTTGGTCAACGCCATTAGACCCTCGAACTGCTGGAGGTTGAGGGACTCATGATCCCGGCACATGGCAATCAAGGCAGGCACCGACCTGCCAAAATAATCGGAAGTAACGTTGGGAATCGACAAACAAAAATACCGACAAATCATTATGTATACTGGTATACTTTCAAGTATGGGTTTTAGAATGCAATACTAAGCGTCACAAACCAAACAACCAAAGCATCATGGTTAATCAATCACCAAACCCCGCAAAATAATCACTACTCAAAGCAACGCTTTTATCAGTCGATTCCTAACATTAATCCAAAAGTCCGTCGACAGCGAAAGGATCGTTCATCCGGGCAAGGGATGGACATCATTCGGCGAAAGCTTTAAAAAAAAGAGACACGCGCGTTGCTGTACCGATAAGAAGTCCACACATCGTTGGGATCAGAACAGTGAGCATTCTTGACGCGTCAAACCACGTTTTTCTCTCTGCCACGCTGGCGCAAGGTTTCGGACCGATCAGATCCCTACTCATGATCTATGTCTTTCAGGGAAGACAGATCCCTGGTCTATATGATCTGCATGGCCTACAGATCATATCGCCGGGTGAGAGTCGTATGATCTGAATGATCTAGCAAAAATTTCCTGGGTTGGATCTGTACTACACAGATCTTGCACAACTCACCATGAAGACAGATATTGGACCTAGATGATCTAGATGATCTAGATAATGATCTAGACCATGATCTGTCTGATGTGTGCTAGGTTTACGACTACAAGCAATAGCTCGAGTACCACGACGTAGAGAACAAGGTATCGTGTCAACCTAGCGTTCGTCGAGTGCGATATTTTGATTTCATAACCACGATTCGAGAAAGCAGCCGGATAATATGCAAAGTAGTGGTCCCTCTATAGTGCCGGTATGTGCCAGCCGGAAGTGCCGACGCTATAGCGGCAACCGGCACTACTCCGCATACTGGCACTACTGGTTGTTTCCATCTGTACCAAGCGATTTCACAGGCAGTATAGCGGGCAACCGGCACTACTCAACCGGCGCTATAGAGGAACCTCTACTGTACATAGATATCGATCGAAGTATCACACGCAGCTTGTCAAGATGAAGTTCGACGAAACTCTCGATCTCGCAGCTGAGATGTCTTAAATTAATATTTTTGTTTTTGAAGCTCACCGTGTCTCACACGCCCAATCTGACTGTAGCCTGTCGATCAAAACACGAAAGGACAAATTTATAGCCCTGCTCAAACAGTTTACATTACGTCTTAAGGTGCAAATAAATTCGGCCCAGCATGTTCCGCACGGGCAATCGATCGGTGCCTGCCCAGGACACGTGCTGCAAGGACAGGGACAAAACATACTGGTACAGTTCGTCCAAGGGCGTATTAGGTTCTACTATTAATAGTCTTTTTTTCTCATACGAATTCAAGACGTCGGCGAGTTTCATACTCAAGCTTAATTTTTCAGATTTTGAATCACAATCCGCGGAATTTGGAGGCGTTTCTCGGACCAGCCCTGCAGGTGAACACTCTCCCATCTACTGTTGCACAAAATGTCCTACACTAATAACTCCAAGCTTTATCTTTCTTTCAAAACTTGGTTTTTCTATCTGCAAGATTTCTCACTCGAAGCTGTTTATTGATAAATTTCCACACCTAAGGAAGAAAATTTGCGCGAAGAAATTTACTGTTCTCACCCCATAGTCTGGGCCTCCGTGAGAAGGTGCGGGTTGGTCGTGACGAGCGTCTTAGCGATGGCGTGTCGAGCCTCCGCGATGCAACCCTTGCCTTTCTCGTCTTTCTTCGTCGCAGAATCTCCCTCGCTCACGCTCGGGGTTGCAGCCATGTTGATCAGCAAGGACTGTTCGTCATGGTCGGGAACAAAACAAAAGGACAACATGTTCTTTATAGTGTTGGGAGAAAAACATTTTTGATGATTTTCGGGGGATCTCATTTTTATAAAGCTTTAAGCTTCGGAGAATGTCTTTTTTATTAGCTTCGGAAAACTAATTTTTTGCAAACTTGTAACGCTCGAGAACGTGATCAATAACGCACCAAAAGGTTAGGTTAAGGTTGGGGAAGCCATGTTGATGAGCACGGACTGTTCGTCATGGTCGGGAACACAAGAAAAAGCGGCGAAAAGTTCAGTTGGTAAGTTTTATAAAAAAACAAAAACACTCTTTTGTTGTGAGATCGAGGATCTCGTCGAAACTCATATTTGCAAGCTACGCGATCGAAGCATGCAAGCTGCGTGTACCGGTTTCTTCGTACAGAAACATGAGAGCATCACGGTGGCATCACAGCACAAGACCGAGCAACGAATAAAGCACCAAGAGGTTAGGAGTAGGGTCAGAGCTAGGGTTAGGGCAATCTAAAGAAAACCAAGAAACCATGTTGATCAGCAAGAACTGTTCGTCATGGTCAGGAACACACAAAAAAGCAAAGCATATTATCATTAGGAGACGGGCAGCGTCAAGCGGCCAGTCAGTCAAGGCTATCCGTCAAGGCGTTTCCATCCGTCTAGACGGATTGTCCCCTATCCCCTTGGTAGAAAAGCCTTCATTTATATGTGTGGAAACCCCTTTTTTCTATGTGTTTTCAACAATCTGGTAAGGTGTTTCCTAGAATCGGCATTTTGTTTCGTGTCCCCGGTGTTGTGCCGTCAAGGCGGTTAGCCTGACAGCGTCTGTCTAGGGGTAAAACTGTGTCCTGACATTTCTGGAACAGAGAAAAGCATTATTGATAAGCTTCGGACAAACGCATTTTTGGTAAGCTTTGGACAAACGCATTTATTATTTTAAGATTCGGAGAACAGCGTGTTTGATAAGCTTCTGAGAAAAGCTCTTGTGATAAGCTTCGGAGAAAAAACACTTGATAAGCTTGTCACGGTCGGGAATGAGTAAAAACGGAGAAAAGCGAATTAGTAAGCTTGCATATACCAGTGGTACTTGGTACAGAAACATAAGCACACTACGATGGCATCGCAGCACAAGATCGAGCAATCAATAACGCACCAAGGGGTCAGGGCAATCTACAGAAAACCAAGAAGCCATGTTGATGAGCAAGGGCTGTTGCCGCGGTCGGAAACGCAGAAAAGAAAGGAAAAAACCTTGACTTGCAAGCTTGGGGATTGATCGAGAAACATGAGCACACCACGATGGAATTGCAGCACTAGATCGAACAATCGATAAAGCACCAAGAGGCTAGGGGGGTCTACAGAAAACCAAAAAGCCATGTTGATGAGCAACGACTGTTCGGCATGGTCGGGAACGCGAAAAAGGAGAGCAAAAAATAGAAAATCGTATTGGTAAGCTTGTACCGGTGAGATTTGGTACAGAAACATGAGCACACCACGATGCCATCGCGGCACAAGATTAATCATTCCCTAGAGGGTAGAATTGGGGAAGCCATGTTGGCCAGCAAGGACTGTTCGTCATGGTCGTGAACGTAGACGAAAATGAGATAAACGCTTTTACTGGTATTGTTTCATTAAAAAAAAATAGACACCTCAGCTGTTCGATCAAGAACTTCGCCGAAACGCATATTTGCAAGCTGCGTACGATACCTCGCATCGGTTTTGTACCGGTGGTATTTGGTACAGAAATATGAAAACAGCACGATGGCATCGCCGCACACGTAAAAAGCGGAGAAAATATTTCTTGGTAAGCTTAATAAAAAAATTAAAAGACACGTCAGCTGCGTGATCGAGAACTTCGTTTAAACTCTTCTTTGCAAGCTGCGTGTGATATATACTTGGATCAGTTTTGTGTACTGCTACCGTAGTGGCCCTGCGTAAGTGGGAGCCTCACCAGCCCTCCCTGCTGCACGATCAGCCCTCGGTTCAGAGGCTCCGTGGCCAGCCTACGGAAGCAGAGGGCGACGCGTTCCCTTGTGGCTGGACTAGCGTCTTCGGCTAGCTTCTTGAGTGACCGCACACACCC
>JAYJMJ010000402.1:24504-40901 GCA_036873875.1 Laminaria ephemera
AGATGGTTCAGCATTCCCAACGCTCGTCGATTTTCATCGAATTTTGCTAACTCACGCTCTCGCGCTTTCCGCAAGTCCATGTTTGCACTAAAAAAAGTCCCTACCTGTACGAGTACGCACTCGGGGGGGGGCTCGAACCAGCGAAATCGACCTTCTTAGTGGTTACGAGGTTAACACACTAGACCATCGGGGAACGCCGACTAGACCTCCTCAAGCAAGGGGCCTCAGAAAAAAAACGGCACACCCCTACCGTATAATGCGTCTCAGTGGTAAAAAAAAAACGCGGGACCAGATCGGGCGTACAGCTCCTTGCATTGCAGTTGGGACACTACGAGTAGATTTGTCCTCTTCTCACCGAGCAGCCCTGCTTATTTTTTATATGACCAATGCGATTTGGTCACATATATATACCTATATATACCTATATATATGTAGGACGTGCACTACGCTAGGGGTAGCACTTTTCTGGCCAACCAACGACACGCAAACGCAGCAGGACAAAGTCGGGCGAAACAGCAACCGCAGCGGCGACGCAAAAGCAGCTGGTACAGGTCGAAACAGCAACCACACCAGGCTAAAACGTGTCCCGATGGAATAAAAGCAAGCACGAACGAACACGTGCACCGCGTGACCACAGGCTAGATGTCAGGAAAATGAGCAAATGACGTGAAAACATCATCGTTATCACCATCATTAGCTATAGTCATCATCACCATCGCCAGCTGCAGTCAGCATCACCATCCGCATCAGCTACAGCCATCGTTACCATCATCATCGGCTACAGTTATCATCAGCAGCATCATCAGCTACGGCGACAGCCATAGCTTCAGCTTGCCATCATCAGCTACAGGCATCATCACCACCATCATCAGCTACAGCTAGCATCGCCATCACCATCAGCTACAATCCTCATCACCATCAACCTAATCAGTTACAATCATGACCATCATCATCAGCTACAGCCATCATCACCACCATCATCAGCTAAAGCCACAGCTATACGTACTGTGGTTGCAGCTTGCCATCATTATCATCTTCATCATCATCACCATCACCACCAACATCAGCTACGGTCATAATCACCACCATCATCAGCTACAGCTGCCGTACAGACCCGCCAGCATGAAACAATTCATCTGAGCATGACTTCAAACCCTGTTGTGACCCCAACCTTGAGCATAGGCTCCTATAACGGACTTAGTATAGCCCTCGCTGCTGAGCACGATTTCTCCATCCAACCTTCTTAGCGTTTCTCAAAGGTGAGCCTGACGTTCTTGTTTGATAATTTCATATTCCTAGCTCTATACTGTACAGCTAGAGCTTTAGAGCGGCTTGATTTTCACCAACACCATCATTATCATCGTCATGACCAGCGACAGCCATCATCATCTTCATCATCATCTACAGTCGTCATCACCGTCATCATCAGCTACAGCCATCATCACCATCATCATCAGCTACAATGATCACCACCACCATCAGCTACAACTACAGCTACCGCCACAGCTACAGCTCTTGCCTTGCAGCGGCCGATCTGGCCGCCTGGCTCCTGCTCTCCATCAGCACGAAAATGACGCCACTTTCGACCACGGGGCCGAGAAGAGCGCGTCCCCCGTCCGAAGACGCCGCAGAACAGAAAGATTCCGCTGCCGCTTCTTGCCCAATTGGATCCCCCGAAGCCGCTAACGTCATCGCCTGGAACATCAACGCCGCCAATAGAAAAATTAGCAAACCATGCTACGGTAAATGAGGTACATTCAACCCTACAGTGCACTCAGCTTATGACAGCGGCTAAAAAAACATACGAAAAGTCCCACATAATAAAAAACTACTACCAGGTATTCAAAATTAATATATGTACTCACTGTTGCTGTTGTTGTTCTCACAGTTAGTCGTCACCATAATGTTGTCCTATTACGGGGGGCCATAGTAATCAGGACCAAACATAGTTACTAAAAACAGTGGGATATATAGGTTTTTGTATATATCGTGGGTCCTGCTTACTACGGTCCTCCGTAACAGGGATCCGCTGAGAGAAATGTTAGCATCAACGCCACGAAATAGTGATGAGTGCGCTTCGCCTTCCCTCCTTGAGTGCGAATGGAGGCATGGGGCTCGGGCCAAGGCAAGACCATGCAAACCGTCTACTGTAGACCACAGCAGTAGTTCAAAGGGCCGACATCTGCGCCATGTACATTGAGCTTTTGACGAACAACACCGCTGCGCCTAGCATGCACCGAAACTATAACACATAACGTTAGCGCCGCCGAGAGAAATGTTAGCAACCCATGCGACGGTAACTTGGGTACTTTCGGACCCACCAAGAGAAATGTTAGCTAGTCATGCTACGATACGATTAGAGGGGTTATTTTTGGGCGTAATATTTCCTGACAGGCGGGGTTCCTCGACCGAAATATCAACGCCACCAAGACAAAAGTTAGCGAGATATGCTACAGAGGAGTGGCGAGTCATTGATTGGGGCCCGAGGGCTGGTACTGGTACTATGGCGACCAAACTATACCTGCATGTGCTGAAGCACCGGGCGCATCACTACAGCAGTCACTACAGCAGTGGTCCCTCTATAGTGCCAGCATGTGCCAGCCGGAAATACCGGCGCTATAGCGGCGACCGGCACTACTCCGCATTATTCCACTACTGGTTGTTCCCATCTGTGCCAAGCGACTTCACAGGCACTATAGCGGGCACCCGGTACTACCCAACCGGCGCTACAGAGGAACCACTACTGTACTGCGTTCGTGTGTGTGCAGGGGAGCACCACGACATTCAGCCCTACCCAGATTGGCGAGGGTCCTCAACCTAAGAACTGCCCGATACATTTGCAATCATATTTGTATTCTAACACTACGATCTGGACGGAAATGCAAGAAAACGTTTGGTATTCATACTATCACCCCGGTCACTACATTTCCGTCGATAAATGTGTACCGTATGCGGGGTGTGTAGCCAATGGTATTGTTCATCGGGTGGTACCTGCAACTTTACTCAAACCGGCTTTAGTGAGGAGCCTCACACAAATATAGGTGCTATCCCCGCCATAGCACACGCCTCCACAAACCTCTGCGAGGAAACCCTGTAGACTCATGGCCCACGTGCCCAGCGCCCCTTCCGCGTTGGAGAGGGCTGAAGCAATCGTGACTCTTCGAACAGTGCCCTGCATGCGAGATTCGGACGATATCGCCGCGAACGCGTCTCCCTCGCCTGAGGCAAACAAAAAAACGGCCCAAGGGAAAGTTGCACACATACGACAGATCACGGTCTAGATCACCTAGATCATCTAGATCATCTAGATCACCTAGATGCTACATTTATGGGTATGAAATGTTGTTGGAGAGGGCTGAATCAAATGTCACTCTTCGAACAGTCCCCTGCATGCGTAACATGGATTATATCGCCGCGATGGCGTCTCCCTCGCCTGAGACAAAAAAACAGCACGGTCCAAAGGAAAATTATCGTTGTCGGTCGGTGTTTGAGGGACGGAGGAGGCCTAGGCTTATATCTATTATACTGGCATTTATTTTCGCACCATTGGGCGATTTTAAGAGCATAAAAGTAGAACAATTGGGCATTTGTTTGGAGCGTAACCGCTGGCATATTCTTGTATCCTCCTTACCGAGGAAAAGACATCCAAAACAGGGGAAGGAGCAGAGTGGATAAAAGCTTACGGGTTAACATGGTCGACTTGATGAGGTACGCGATTCGAGGCGCGTCTTGGAGAAAACGCTGATAGATAAAATGTTTGCCACTGTTACACTGCGCTTAACGGCATGACCTCAAACGCTAGACCGTTGTTCTTTTGGAGAGAGCGAAAGGTCATGCGGTAAGTTACCAGCGGCACCAGGGGTGTGCATAGAGGATCGTTTTCCGCGCTACAAGGAAAATGATAAGAGTGCAAGGGTGTGCTTAGTTGGGTACATACTCTAAGGTACCCGGTTACCCTCGGAGTATATACCTTCATACTCTGATAGATACGCGGGTACCCCCAGAGTATATACCCGACAAAACACGCCCTTCGGAGTGATGCTTGAAGGAGGAACGACGCCAGTACCAAGGCAAAGATGTGATCAGAAGTGTTTTTTTTTTTTTTATAGGACTACGGTTCACTGTGTTTCAACTGCTATGTTGTACCAAGGCAAAGATGTGGTTAGAACTAGGATTAGGACTCACTGTGTTGCAACTGCTATGCTGTACATAGGAACTAGGGCGCATGATGTCGCAACAACCATGCCACAACAAGCACATGAAGAGCAACAACGGGCAACCGATGATAGGATGACGGGAGGCTATGGTGGAAAGCCTTATGATATTTCAGTCAGCAAATGTTTCTTATTTCGTTGAAGGAATCAATTCCCGATACGGCGACGAACCACTGCGGTATGGTACCCTTCGTGCGTGGTTTCGAACCCCGTCAACATATGTTTCCCAAGACGTTGCCACCGCGGCGACATTGCACGTACCTTTCGCGTAGATTATCAAATATCAAATTCGTATCTATTTGATTTTTTACTTATCGATATCGTATCGAACTCGAGTCTTTTTCGATTTTCGATATCCATCACTGCACATACCGTTCGCTTCGAATACCGAATTTCGAAATCGTATCGATTTGATTTTTTATTTATCGATATCGTATCGAACTCGTGTATTTTTCGATATCCAACATCCATCACTACACGTACCGTTCGTGTCAACACGTAAATTTCGGTTCGGCAATGCTACAACCACCCGCCTCCCGCTGAAAGTGGAATAGCGGCAACACGGCGTCCTTGATCTTCTGAGAGTTATTTTCGACATATATAGTTTCGAAATTGTATCGATATGACTTTTTTCACATATCGATATCGGATCGAAGTCGATTATCATTCGATATCCCATATCCATCCGTTAACGTACCTTTCGTCTCGGCAACACTACCACCACCCGCCTCCGACTGAAAGAGGAGCAGCGGCAAAACGGCATCCTTGATCTTCTGAGTCCTTTTCGACAACTCTAATATTGAAATCGTATTGATTGGATTTGTCACTTATCGATATAATATCGAACTTGAGTATCATTCGAAATCCGATGTCCATCACTGCGCGCACCTTTTGCGTCGAACATCGCAGTAGCATCGATTTGATGTTTCACTCATCGACATCGTATCGAATATCGCTCACAAGCGAACACACCTTTTGCGTCGGCAACGGCATCCTTGATCTTCTGAGAGTCCGAAACCGTCTCGATTTGATTTTCACTTATCGATATCATATCGAAC
Source organism: Laminaria ephemera (assembly GCA_036873875.1). Taxonomy (NCBI): domain Eukaryota; class Phaeophyceae; order Laminariales; family Laminariaceae; genus Laminaria; species Laminaria ephemera. The sequence goes on from JAYJMJ010000402.1 coordinate 29,777, forward strand.
TCGAGCATTTTTCGATATCCGATGTAGATATATATCAATTACTCCACGCACCTTTCGTCTCGGCAATGCTACTACCACCCGCCTCCGGCTGGAAGTGGAGCAGCGGCAAAACGGCGTCCTTGATCTTCTGGGAGTCCGCCTCCCTCTCCTTTTCGTTGGCTTGGACAGAGGTCACCGCCCGGCCTACCCGGCTCAGGCACGCCGATGCCTTCCTCCTCTCAACAGCCTCTTCGCTGCTCAAGACCTTGTACAGGCTGCGGTCAGGGTTAGGGTTAGGTTAGCGGTAGGGTTAGGGTTAGCTGCTCAAGGCCTTGTACAGGCTGCGGTTAGGGATAGGGTTAGGGTCAAAGTTAGGGCTAGGTGCCCAAGGACTTGTATATCGTGCAGCTGGGGTTGGGGTTTGTGCTTAAGATCTTGTACAGGCCAGCCTCTCTCCTCCCGACAGCCTCTTCGATGCTCAAGGCCTTGTACAGGCTGCGGTTATCGCTAGGATTGGGATTAGGGTATGGTTAGGTGTTCAACGACTTGTACAGGGTGCAGTTTGAAAGAGGGTTAGAGTTAGCTCAAGGTTTTATACAGGCTGCGGCTTGGGTTAGGGTTAGGGTTAGGGTTAATATCAAAGTTAAGGTTAGGTACTCAAGCCTTGTACAGGCTGCGGTCAGGGGTAGGGTTAGGGTTAGATGCTCAAGGCGTTGTACAGGCTGCGGTTAGGGTTAGGGTTAGGGTCAAAGTTTGGGCCTTGTGGCTGCGGTTAGGGTTATGGTTGGGGTTAGGGTTAGAGATTGGGTTAGGCCTTGTACATGCCGCGGTCAGGGGTACGGTTAGGGTTAGGTGTCCAAGGCCTTATACAGGCTGCCAGGACACACGCCAAGGGTACACCTGGTATATAGAGCGGTGCGGCGAGGTGAGTCCGGTATATTTCTGTAGAACGACGCTGTGAGATGGCTGGATGCCACGGCTAGTCAACACACTGACAAATCAACGTACACTGGCCGTACATGGGGGGTACATTGCCAGTACACTGGCAGTACACTGGAAGAACACTGGCAGCACATACACGGGCAGTATGCCGGCAGTACGCTGGCCGTACACTAGCTGCACAAGGGCAGCACATTGGCAATAATACACTGGCAGTACACTAGCAGCACACTGGAAGTACCCTGGCAGAAAATACACCGGCAGTACATTGGCAGTACACTGGCAGTAATATGGACAGTACACTGGCATTACACTTGCTGTACACGGGCTGCACATTGGCAATACACTACACTGGCAGTACGTTAGCGGTACATACACTGGCAGTACATTGGCAGTACACTGGCAGTACACAGGCAGTACACTGGCAGTACCGTACCTGACCACGGCAGACGACAACAAGAGCGCCAGCCCCTTGTCCCTGACCCAGAGGCTGAGTCGCACCCGACGGCGATGAGCCTTCTGGCGCTTTTCGTAGGCTTCCTTCGCTATGAATCGAAAGACAGCCGGGGATCACACGACAGAGGCAACGGTAAAGAACGAGAGCTACTGATAAATATATTGCTGTGCGAGAGATGTTGATGACGCTACGTACTGCTCAGAAAGAGGTACTGATCAAGCTACGAGTACTGCTGCATAAACCGTATACTGGCGCTTCTCGTAGGTTTCCTTGGCTTCGAATCGAAAGACAGCAGGGTGTCACACGAAAGGTAAGAACGAGAGCTACTGATAAAAGTTGTTGCTGCGAGACAGAGCTACGGCTAAAGCTATTGCTCCGAGACAGCTACTGATAAAAAGCTACTGCTGTATTAAACGTATACTGGCTCTTCTCGCAGGTTTCCTTCGCTACGAATCCAAAGGCAGCCGGACATCGCACGAACGATAAAAACGAGAGCTGTTACAGCTACGGTTGTCAGAATGCAAACGTACTGCTGTGAGAGATATACTGATAAAGCGACTGCTGCGTTAAACGTATACTGGCGCCTCTCTTCCTTCACTACGAGTCGAAAGGCGTTAGTGCACCACACGACAGCGGCAACAGTCAAGAACGAGAGCTACAGATAAAGCCATCATACCGTATACCCGGAAACAGGTTTGATGGCACTATTGCGCGTCCAAGAGAGCTTTTCAAGTAGATACTGGTACAGAAACAGTTGTGTCTACGGCAATGCCATGCATATCCAAGAAATCTTACTCTGTCAACCACAGCTACCGCTGTTGCTACTGCTACGGCTACTGCTGCTGCTACTGCTACTGCCGCGGCTACTGAACTTGCTACTGCTACTGCTACTGCTACTGCTACTGCTACTGCTATCGCTACTGTCACTGCTACTTCTACGGCGACAAGTACCACTACAGCTACAGTTGCAGATGCGGCTAAAATTAAAGCCACGCCTGCTGTTACAAGTACAGCTTCAGCTGCGGCTACGTCTAATAATACTACTAGTACTAGTATTGCTACTGCTACTGCTACGTCTACTACTAGTAGTACTGTTACTTACCAGTACTACTGCTACTGCTCTGCTCCGGCTACTACTTCTACCGCTATTACGGAAGATCATAGTAATCAGAACCCACGATATACACAAAAACCTTAATATTCCGCTGTTTTCACTAACTGTATCTGGTCCTCATTACTGTGTTCCCCCGTAACAGTCTTCCAACGATATTATTACCCAGGACTAAGGTAACCAGAACCCACGATACACACAAAACCTATATATTACCCTGTTTTTACTAACCATATTTCATTATATTTACTATGTGCCCCCGTAATAGTGTTGCTGCTACTTCTACGGCTACAGTTGCCACTACAGATACAGTTGCAGATGCGGCTACCACTACGACTACAGCTACATTTACAACTATAGCTACTATTAGTGTACTATTAGTATAGTATTGCTGTTGCTACTGCTACTGCTACGTCCACTACTACTAGTAGTAGTATGACATAGTAGTACAGTTACTTACTATAGTACGGCTCCCGCTACTACTGCTGCTACTACCGCTGCTACTTACTAGTTCCATTACAGCTACAGCCACAGCTACAGCTGCAGCTACTGTTACTGCTACTGCTACTACTGCTACTGCTACTGCTACTGCTACTGCTACTGCTACTGCTACTGCTACTGCTACTGCTACTGCTACTGCTACTGCTGCAGCTACTGCTACTGCTACTGCTACTGCTACTGCTACTGTTACTGCTACTGCTACTGCTACTGCTACGGCTACTGCTACTGCTACTGCTACTACTGCCGCTTCTGCTAGTGCTACTTGTACGGCTACAGTTACCATTACAGCTACTGCTACAGTTACAGCTACAGCTACAGCTACAGCCACAGCCACAAGAAACAGTAAACGCCAAGAGAGGAGTGCGGGAGGCACATCGAGGCACCAAGAGCGGTGACCAGTACTGCACACAGAAGGCACCAGTACTGAGCACAGAAGGCAGCCGATGTTCGTAGGCACTCTACACACCAATAACATAAATACCATCCACAAACCGAACACAACACCACATGAGAATGACCCAACGAGGTCATACTGACGTTACGATTGAGTGCTCCATGGGCAGACGCGGCAACTTGGGACAGACTACAAATTGCTCTTAACCTTTTTACGAGGACTCAATCATTTCAGCTCTTGGTATCCTTGGAACTGGCGACGACTCAGTCATTTCAGCTCCTGGTACACCCACGTTTTGGGGGATACAAGATTTGAATCAGTTTGGGATACCTTTTGCAGTTCTAACTGGATAACGCCTTGAGACTCATAGCTTGGAAATAATTTGGGATAATTTCTGCAGCTCTAAACGCGGGATAGCGCCTTAGGACTCGTAACTTATACTTTGGGATAATTTTAGCAGCTCTAAACGGTATAACGCCTTAGGGTTTCACCTGGTAAGTTACCATCGTCGGAAGGCTTTGGGTCATCGTCGCTTCTCGGGGAACACCAGCGCACAACAGCTTCCAAAGCCGTGTCGAACACCTAGGCAATACCATAACAGCTGTGAGTTAGCTGGACTTCATGGCTAGTAATAAGTTAGGCGGCGAAAAGTAGGCCGGCTGTTAATAGCTCAGTTAGTCGACACGAATACTAAACGCCCGTCGAGCCACACACATGCCAATCAGATGCAAAGACGCAGAACTCCGCAAAGTACCGCACGTCACCAACTGTGATAACTAGCCAACGTGTAAATAGTCGCTTCTCGGGGCACAACGACTTCCAAAGCCATGTCGGCTTACAATGCTGTGTCCATCACCTAAAGGCACCACGTTCGTCAGCACGTTAATGGAACACATATATAACCCAGCTCGACACAGATTATCAATTGTTAACATCCAATAAGCATAGCTATTATATACGAGATTGAAGGGATAACAGCAATGGTTGTGGAAACCCTGCTCAATAACGCCATCGATACAAGAAGGGGCTACTGCAATGTTATGCCTCTGCTTGCACAGCAGACAACTACAAATTCACATGAAGAGGTCCTCATGTGAGGAACCTGAGAAAAAATATTAATAGTACTCGTATATAAATAAATACAGTAGTGGTCCCTCTGTAGTGCCGGTATGTGCCAGCCGGAAACACCGGCACTATAACGGCAACCGGCACTACTCCGCATACTGACACTACTGATAGTTCCCATCTGTACCAAGCGATTTCACAGGCACTATAGCGGGCAACCCGCAATACTCAACCGGCTCTATAGAGGGACCTCTACTGTAATTAGTTACCCCCCCTACCGCCCTACCGCAGCATGGCTCATAGCGTCAAGTCACGAACAAGGAATATCAAACAGCAAGCAAATATCGCAGTACTGTACCTCTCGATTTGGCATTTTGAGGCCTTGTTCCAGAACTTTGACAGCGGCATCGGCCATCTCCTTCCCCGCATCTTCCACCTGCTTGCGGTTGACCTCCGGCAGTTCGTCCAGACGGTCCACCACCTGACGCATTGCAGCCAAACGTGTTCATGTCAAGTACCAACCTCATACACTTGTTGACGTATTACAGCCAAACGCGTTAATCCTAAACACCAGGTACCTACACTTAAGACAGTGATGTAGGTGTACGTTTTTGTACCATCAATAACGAACCCACAGAAGTACCGCCTAACGGTGCGAGTAAAGGCCAATCGAGGGGGTAACACTAGTCGATAGCCAGATGAATAATGGGCACCCATGCACATTGCACAGCTACAAGTGCAAAGCACGTGGAGCACACTCTTTGGCAAAGGTTCAAGCGTCAACTTTCAACCTAGCGCGTTGAAGGGTCAAGATTAAAAGTTCAAAGTTCAAAGTTCAATATTCAACGTTGACCATCGATCACGCACTCCTTTCGAGACGGGAGCACCGTTCCTACTTCTGATAGAGACACCTCCATCATTTGGGGGAGGGGGGCAGAGAAAACGACACAAGGGTCGAGGGTCGAGGCTCAAAGTTCAAGGTTTCAAGGCTGAAGGCTGAAGGTTGGAGGTTCGAGATTGAAGAGAAAACTCACGGCTGGCTCGTCCCACTGCAGGAGGTGCACGGCGGTAGACAGAACCGCCTCCGCCACCGGAGACCCCTCTCCGATGTCACTCCTTGCCTCTTCCTCTGCCAAGATATCCGCTAGGTCGGACAGCAGCTCCTGTTCGACGTCCGACACGCCGAGATAGGGACGGGGGTATATTCATTTCATGCCTAGCCGTAGTCGTATGCCCATAGACCCTCGTATCCCTACAACGCTGGGACGGAGCACATCGGGTTTTCACAGGCAAGGCAGACACCGCGTGCACCAAGCGCGAAGCACCGTGAGATTTTCGGCGAGTCGCATGAAGGGTGAGCTGCATCCTGCTAACAACCACTTGTGAGGCGGAGTTCGGCACCTTGTGCGTACCTTCTTGCACATGGATGACAACATCGAACGAATTAGTTTGTTTTCTGGTGTGGGGGGTACTTTCGGGGGGGGGAAACAGAGTGATGAGGCTCCTCCACTGAGAAACTACGTACTATTAATAGGGTTGAGCACTGGTAGCCTCAATCTGTAGACATAACACTGCTTTCCACGGCAATCAGTATATAATACTGGATTGCAGCAGTATACTGGATACTGGCCCTCCCTAAACGATTGTGATGGGCTTCCAAAATACAATGTTACGTGTTTCTTGGGCGTAAGTAAGATCAAACCTACAGGCAGCATCTATTGGCAGGCTCAATCAGTAGATAGCTACATACTGCCAGTATATACTGTGCCAGTGCCCAACCTTAGGAACTACCCAATACCGTTGCAATCTCAATTGCGTTTGACACTGTGTTTCATTGTACGTCAAAACTAGTCCATGGGATTGTTCATCGGTTCGCGCGTAAAAAAAAAACATAAAAGTCGGTTTTTGGCTGAGGTACGTATAGAGCTCCTCATGCTAGGAGCCTGAAAAAAAATAGCTACAATGGTGGTCCCTCTATAGTGCCGGTATGTGCCAGCCGGAAGTACTGGGCACTATAGCGGAAACCGGCACTAGTCCTCATACTGCCACTCCCCCCTACTGGTTGTTCTCATCTGTGCCAAACGATTTCACAGTCACCATAGCGGGCAACCGGCACTAAACAGGGACCTCTACTCTGTATGCACAATTACCCCTCGACCTTGGCACGACCCTCTAACCAAGGCAGACAAAACTAAAACTCTTTAGTGGCCGCGTTAGTCTGGCCGTGCAAGTTAAGACTGCCCGTAGTGGTCGTCTATTTAAGTAGGAGGTAACTCGATTTCAGTGTCGCATGGCAGCCCATCTCATGACGACTGCTAAAACGTTTCAAGGACATGTTTAGTAGGGTACGAACTCTGAGGGTACCCGGGCATCTACCCGAGTATGACCTAAACAAGCAGGTGTGGTACCCGGGTAACCCAGAGTGTATACCCTACGAAACACACCCTTGAAACGTCTGTATTGTCAGACATGGGGGATAGACGGCAGGCGAGCCATAAACGATGAGGCGAACTCACCACTCCTTGCGTCTTCAATAGCACCAGCCCGAAGGCCTTGTGCTGTGCGGCAGCTCCGAGAGCTCTGAGAGCCTCCTTGGCAGTCTTGGGAAACGTTGAAGCAGCCTTAATGCACACCGATAACGGCGCCATGCAACCCTCCCGTAGCAGCTGCCACACCAACAACAGCAAGGAAGACAAGATCAGTAACATAATCTTCGGCAGCATCAATACAAAGATCTTCGAAAACAACATGCACACCATGATCTTTCGACAACTTCCGTACCATGCTCTTCGGCAACATCCATGCACATCGACAACGGCGCCATGCAAACCCCCTAGAAGCAGCTGCCACAAAAAAACAAAATCACCGAAGCGACAAGACAAGATCAATAACATAATCTTCGGCAAGATTAATACAATAACCTTCGGCAACACCCATACCATGACAACATTCGTATCAGTATCTTTGACAACATCCGTATCATCATCTTCGGCAACATCCATACATGCATATCGACAACGGCGCCATGAAACCCCCCCGTACCAGCCGCAACACAAAAACAAGAATTCACCGAAGCGACAAGACAAGATCAGTACCATGATCTTCTGCAGCATTCACTGTGTTGCAGACAACGATATGCGTTGCCCTGCTGTTCCTCAGTGTGCTGCAAAAAATCCATCGTTAGGTCGGACGTTCGACGAAGGTATCGACTTGCAGGAAGAAAAAACACGATGTGAGTTGCAAGCTGCAGGTAACAGGGAAATAAAACAGGAAATTAGGATCAAAGAGTGCAGCAGGAGTACAGTTAGGAGAGAGTACAACAAGCAAAAGCCGTACTATATCGTACACGAGATCCTTCTTATCAGAGGGCCGGTACTGTACAGTACAGGAAACCTATTAATAAGAAAAGGGTAGTAAGAAAGCCAGCTGAGAAAATACTACAACAACAATAGTGCAGCAAGCACAGCAAGCAAGAGCAAACTTTCTCAACTAAGAACTCTAGCCCAAAGCCAATATCTGGGGTTCTTATCAGACGAACACGCGACTGTAACGCAATAAGCTGTAATGCAACAGGAACAGTAGTATATGGTACACGCGACCCAAAACAAATACGTGGGTTTGTTATCAGCGACCCGGCATTGCCAGTACTAAACTTCAAAACGTACACGCGGTTATTGTAATGCAACAAGCTGTACCGCAACAAGCAAGAATAGTCGGTAGTACCGGTATATGGTACACGCAACCTAAAAGAAAGAAATAGGTTTGTATCAGCGGGTCGGCACTGCTGTACTGCAAAACCAGTACGTGGGTTTACTACCAGAGGTCGGTACGGTACACGAGCTAGAGTCGAACGCCAAATTTGAATGCGTTTTCGCAGCTCAGTTTTGCGAATTTCGAGCTGAAAATTTGCATGGAGCCAGGTACTGGGCTACAAAAAAAGATGAGGCCATGACCAAAAAAACAAGTGCGGAAGAAAAAAACTTATGGCCGTTTTTTAAAAAAGCGAAATGATAAATTGGCCACAGTGTATGTGAACAAAACCTTCTTTTTTTTGTCATGGCCTGAAGTCCTAGATGAAAGCGCTCCGAATCACGTGTCAAAATTTCAGCAAAACAATCGACAAATCGAGCTCCGAATACCGGATTTTGTGTCACTGATCGCAATATCTTAACTTTGTATTACGGATGGTGAACACGCCATATTCCTTGGCAGACGACGAATTAGGCGATGGTGAGGGTGTCGATTGTTTAGCAATGCCTCAAGGAAGGTCCACACCAAGTATCAGCGTCATCCACTGAACACATTCTTCGGGTTTTCGTATAGACTGTAGTATCGACATTCCTCCGTACGTGACGGGATTTACTCGGCATGAGCTTTCTCGACATCAACTCCGATTAAAAAAAAAATAACGTTTGCAGATGTGCTGCAGGCTCACAAACCCAGCTGCCAAAATTGGAGTCCTAATATTTCCAAACAGTTGCGAAAACGCCGATTAAGTGAAAGTCAGCCTCATAACCGGAACAGCTCGTACTACAAACAAGAGCAGTACCTGGTAGTATTTTCATGAAAAGAACTCTAGCCTAAGACCAATAACGGTAAATAATGCAACAAGCAGAACAGTACTATACGGCAGACGCCACCAGGACGCGACCTAAAACAAATATATGGGTTTGTTATCAACGGCCCAGCACTGCACTGCAAAGCGTACAGGCGACTGCGATGCAACAAGCTGTAATGCAACAAGCAAGAACGTTAATAAATGGTACACGCCGCCTAAAACAAGTAAATGGGGTTGTTATCAGCGGGGCACGCCGGCACTGTTAGGCATGTCAATGAAGGCATATTATAGCCGTTAACGCCAATAAAAATGTCCCAAAACAATGAAGTGAGAAATGAAACCTTGATCGCTACCAAATCAACCAATCAAAAGCAGTGAAATATCCCTGTCATCAATGATCAATAAAGTGTTCGCGTTTTCTTGAAATTTGACTATAACGCCCATTTCTATTGCCCCGTTACCGACAGTTCGCCAAATAATGCTTCAAAATTTGCGTAAATTTTGGCAAGTTATGTATATTTGAACGGCAAAAATTGATAGAGCCCGAAAAAAATTGATAGAGCCGAAATGGACAACGACCACAGCGTACGGTTGGCCAACGTCTCCCCGAGCAAAAAAGCACAAAGTTGGTTGGCCAAGCATGCCCGACAGAAAATAATCTCGAGGAACCAAAGACCGAGACACGAACCTACTCTGCCAGCAGCAGCCTGCACCCTCTCTGAGAGAGCAGAGTGCAGCGTGCGGAGAAGCACTACTCCCCACCCCCGCGTGTGGCACCATCCAAAGGCCCCTGCGCAAAGCTCTGGCCCCCATGGTCTATCAGTATGCCTCTCTGGGTGTGCTGATCCCGGAACCCCTTCCGATTTGTGAATTTTAGTCTAATTACCGTGCACACTAAGCCAGGAAACGGTACACCGTGAAAATTTCACTCGGTGTGACGTAAAAGTTGGGGGGGGTTTGCTGTGTGAACAGCTTTTACCTTTTACCTTGAACCGGCGTAGAAAGCACCGGTATACCGTTTGATGGCATTTGGATTTCCAGACGGTCAGACAGTCGGACAGCTCGACAGTATTGGCGACAGAAACCTCAGCAAACTGAGGAATATCATGATCTTATCTTCGACAACATCAATATGATACCATGATCTTCGGCAGCATAAACATCATAATCTTCCGCAAGATCAATACCACACGACATTCGGCAACACGAAGACCATTAAATCAGCGGATCAACGGTTTTTTCCTTTCTTCCTTGCGGTAAAAGCGGTAACAGAAACAAAGGTGCGATTTTTTTCTTGTGGTACCGGTAACATCCCTAGTAGTATTTCATATCGTATCGGAATTTCATTACATCGGAAATCGAAGCGGTAATCAAATCGGAAACAAACGTGTCCCGATGTCCCATAAAACGCCTGGCTTCTAGCGGGGAGATGCCCCTTGCCCCCCCTCCCCCCCTGTTGAGAGGGTCTGAGTACAAAAATAGACGAGAGGTCTCAGAACAAAACAAATCCTTGCTCTTTCGGCAGTACCATGACCTGTAGTTCGATATCGGATTGTTTATCGGCTATCAGGTTTACAGACACCTATCGAATCAGAATCGATTATCGTTCCGATATGAAACACTCATCCCTGGCTGGTCTCGGATGCCCCACCTGCATGCCAGCAGCCGGTTCCGACGACACCAGCGCGCCCAACGCCAGCATCACTTTGCTTTGCGCCGAATCCTCCTCAGAAAATGACGTCGCGGCTTCCACCCTCTGCTCCTTGCCGGCAACCGCGTCTTTTCCCGCTGCACCCTGGGCTGCCTCGGTCGGCGCGTCTTGAATGTGCTTCTGGATTTTTTCCGCGGCCTCCCTTAAGGCCTTCAAAGCCTGCCGTGGAGTGGGAGAGAGTGGTGTCAAAAAATGAAAATTAGCATTATACTTCGAGGATAGTTAGTTGGACTCCTGCAGGTACCCGCCATAAACGAATACCCACCCTTTAGTTTTCTACGGAATTGCACACATTTTTTTTTTTTAATCTCTTTTTTACTTTCCAGCTTCTGGACAAGCCGTGGTCACAGATGTCGTCCCTTCTCCCCCCCGGTACGTGCCTTCATTTTTATCGCGCAGAGGGTTCAGCA
>JAYJMJ010000404.1:22901-36630 GCA_036873875.1 Laminaria ephemera
CCAACCCAACCCAACCCAACCCAACCCAACCCAACCCAACCCAACCCAACCCAACCCAACCCAACCCAACCAAATTGCTTTGCTGTCATTGGGCGTTGGTGCGTGTGCTTCCCAACTGCTGTATTCGCAGTATTTTGAACAACATTCGCTGCGGAAATGCACTTCATGCGTGTTACTGGATGCGCTGGTTTCGCTACATGTATTGTTTTGGACCCTTGCCAAAGTTCGGGCAGGGAATTCATACACCGACAGCATGTCTACCAAGAATTTTCCCGCAATGTAGCTTGGGTTCGTGCCGGCTGTCACTCTCAGTCGTTCCTTTCTGTGCGTCTTCGGTACACTCAGATCTCGACCACTGCCGCCCCGCTTTGCCGACTCCTCGAGCTAGACTCTCAACGGCGGCATGAAGCGCGCGGTTGCCGGTCTTCGCAAGGAGATTGCCGATTCTACCGCCTGGGCCCATGAGGTGCGCGAAACGGCTGTACATATACCTACCGGTGCTTGCAGATTGGTGTTGAATATTTGCTTGATATGTTTCCAACCTTCCTTACCGTGCCACGGTAGATCACCACGGCAGTATCAGTCGGTCCCGATACAATACGTTTTTGGTTGGAATCAGACGATACGCTCCACGCAGTAAGGAAATACATATTGCACCTCATCGCTTCTTCTTCGATCAGCGGCGTCGAAACAGCAGCACCCCTGATGATTGCTATTAATATCACAGCGGTGTAGACGTGCGCACAGCCACTACCAGCCTCAGAGGTAAACAATGGGAGTATTCATTTTTCTTGTCCTTGCCGAAAAGCAAAACTGGCACGCGGTCCAGGTTAACAGTAGTGTGTTACCTACGCGCGCTCCCCTTCCCCTCCACAGCCGGCCAGGGGCGCAGAAGCTCTGGCTCATCTTCTTGCTGGAGGGAATGCGCCGGAACCTCCAACCTACGTGGGCACCCGGGTTCAGTGGTCGCCGGGAATGCTACGAGACATTCATATGTGGAAAAAGGCCGGTGCTTGTGCATGCATGCGTGAGTTTGCGGCGAACGCACTGTCACACCCTCAGCAGCGGTTCGGGGACACCGCCATCCTTGGGCAGGGAGGGTTCGGTATCATCCGCCGTGGGACATGCAAAAAGACGAACAAAGTGTACGCCATTAAAACCATCAAACCGGTGAGCTCTGATGACTGGAAGGAAATGTGTTCCAGTGTTAGGTGGCGGTTATTTTCCTAGAAATTTGTATCGCTATGTAAGGTTTGGCGGTGAGATGCCAACACCGCTATTTGACGCACGTGGAATGATAACGCTGTGGTTTTGTTGTTGTTGTTGTCGATTATGTCCTCACAATCAGGCATCGCCATCATCTAGTCAGTGGTGACAATGACGAGGCACACATTGACATCGCCAAATCATCTCTGGCCCGCATACTTAACACGACAATTTCAGCCTTGCCGACGTCACAAGACCCGTTCGAACCCCTTCCCATCCATAAATATGCCAGGGGTGTGCGGGACTTAGCTTGGTGCAGGAACTCCTGGCCTACTCCATGTGAGCTCCCCCATGGTTCATCTCCCCACGCGATCAGCGTACTCTTCGTGCATTTGTTTGCAGTAGATAGGCGCAATCGCGTCGGCAGCGAGTTGCCACGCGTATACACCGAGGCGATAGTGTTCGAAGCCGCACATAAACAATCGGATGGTATATTTAGCTATCTTGCGCGATTGAATGTATCTCATGGATGGTACTTCGAAATATATTTTGAGCTATTAATAGGAGCGGACATGAACACATGGTCGCAATGTCTGACGCTTGATGTCCAGACGCTGAGACAACCGAGGTAGCTCTCTTCCCATGCCCCCCCCTCCCCTTCCCGCCCTATCTCAGCATCGACACGCACAAGAACGTCGTCAGCATCCATGCCTTGAGCGATGTCGCCGGCTCGGAGGGGATAATCATGGAGGTTGCCGTGTGTGACTTGTTCGCAGCCAGCACGGGAAAGATCGACCCCGCGTTCACCCTCGACCAGATCCTCAGGTGAGCATACCCCATGACAGATATGGGTGTCCGTGTTTTTTTTTTGTAATAGTCATGTCCCGATATGCTAGTAGTGTTGCGCAGGAAGACGACTCGACATCTTCGGGTTTCGCCGTTTAGAGCCGGCTTTCCTGACGACTAATTTTCTTTCTGAGGCAGTCAATTCTGGTGATCGAATAAAAAAAGTAAAAAATACATACACTGCAGTTACCAGCGTTTTTGCCTGTACAACATTGTAGGAGTGCGAAGGAAGACATTGTTGGGGGAATTTTTTCCGCGTCGTGCGTAGTGTCGACCGTTTTCATCACCGTCCATTAACCAACAGTATACTACCAGGTACTGTAGGTAAAGTACACAAACACCACCTGCCAGTTGGAAAACCGCTTTTTTTTCTACCTGCAGAAGAATCGTTTTTGCCCGCTCTCTTCCACAGTCCCGTCCATGCATGCACACGTTCTGGGGCTACATACTGCCTGCAAAGTTTGAAACATCACGCTCATCTGTGCACGCGTTCCGGTGCTTGTACGCGGTGTACGTTTTGAACATGGCGCCCTACAATTCCATCGCCTGTGATGTTGTTCTTGTCGCTGTGCTGTCCTTGGCCAGCTTCGAAGCCGATGCGACCGAGGGGTTGTCCTATATGCACGGCAAAGGAATCATTCACTGCGACGTGAAGCTGGATAACACGTTGATCTGCCACGGTGATTGTCCTGGGCGATTTGTGGGGAAATTAATTGACCCTGGACTGTGGTGCGGTGAGTCCGGATTAGAGAGTGAAGGCAGAATTTCAAAAGACGCGATCAGTCTCAGTGACTCGCTTTAGCCCTTTTATTACACGTACTGCACTCACGTTTTAGGAACAGATGCCTAATAATAATACTTGAATCCTGAGTAAGATCATTCTTGCTGAAAAGCACGCGACAAAATCGGACGGTTGCCGCAGGCGCCATGCACGCCAAGAAAACTGCTGGACGGGGCGCATCACCATCCTTTCCCCCTGTTCGTCACGAGTACCCGGTTCCCTTTTTACATTTTTCTGAGGAGCAGTTGCTTTGTATGTTGATGCTTTAATGTACGCAAACTGTCGGACAATAGCAATATGATATTCGTAGTAGTGGTGTATCGCTTGGCCGATATTGTTGCCTTTCTGCGCGTCTTGTCTCAATATTTATACACATGTTGCATATATAGTCTGCACGCGTGCAACCGTACCGTATCGTTACTGCAGCAGCGCAAACGCTCGCGGAAACACCTCCCACGTCACACACCTACTTGCATCGCCCACGTAACCACACGGATAACCTTTCGAGGGTGCAAACAGCGCGATATGCGGAATTGTGCTGTCCCCCGCAACCTCACACCGTATCAAACCTACCAAGTAACACAGCTTGACACCCAACCATAACACGCTTGTCCTTGTCGCGAACATGACAGGCCTGGGTGAGCGGAGGGCCGTCAAGACGGGCACCTTGGGCAGGGTGCCTGTAGAGAACATCCTTGGCGAAGTCCTGGCTGCACCCGATCAGGATGCTTTCGCCGCCGGATGCGACTCATGCTTCCTCGTGATACACCCTGACATGAAGACCGGGGGTGCTAACCTATGGACATACTGGGTAAGGGGCACGCCCGTGGCTGGCGGGGGGTCGTTCGGGCTGTTAGGGCGGGTCCCGGGGCGCGCACCCCAACAACCGATGGAATGATGCAGGGTAAATTTTGCCTGTGCTGCATCAATTACTCGCCCCTCGTTATATGTGTACCAGTACGTATTATGGTACCCTGCTACCATCGCAACTCCAGTCAGTCAGTCAGCCCGTACAATCCTTTCCGCCCCGCAAAACACTCCGCTTGTTGACCCCGAACGGCTTCGTTTTCTAACTTCAGAGTCTGACTACCGAGGAAGAACAGCAACGCCTCATCGCTCAAAACGCTCAAGGCGGTGACGTTAACTCCATCCGGGTAAGTCCGCGCCAGGGCCGATTGTTTCTCGCGTGTCTCGATCCTTCCCGCGCTCTCGAACGAATCGGAAAGGGTTGACCATCTTACTTCTAAAATCGCTTATACCGTAAACTGGTATGTACACGAAGTATACGTGCAGTGCCGTTCCTGACACTGCGTTTCGATTTTCGCCAAGTACCTGTGTGTCGTGTGTTACGTACCGTATGAGCGAGAACATGCTGTCCCTTGACCCACGTTTTGGGCACAAAACTGCTTGGAATTAGAGTTGGCTCACTTTAGCAGTAGTAAAAGCACTAGCTTAACCGACGGCGTATGTCCGTTTTACTATGTAGTGTCACGCGCTGATCTACTACGCTGCCCGGACACGCGCTTGTTGCGTGTCTGCCTCGCTGTTTGGCGTGTGTATGCAGGCGGACATTACCCTGCGGACAATGTCTGACGGAACGTTGGCCCGAGTCTTGCTCCAACCTGAGATGCTCAACCCTGCTCTTCCCGCTTCGGAGCTGGTCAACGTGGGTGTTTTTCTATTAATGCGTCAACATGTTACGGTGACATATTTAATGTGAAAGTAGATTTCGACGCTGTTTTGATGCACAACTAATAAGAGGTCTTACTTACACAAATGTTTTCTCTGTTTTGATGCACTAAATCGTCCCATTAATAATACTTTGTTTTGCCATCTGAACGTGTGCGGCATAAACGTTAACGTCGACCACTCATAAAACAGCCACCCCCGTACTAAGAAGAGCAAACCCCAAGTACACAGCGTTTTTATTATTTTTTAACCTCCCCGGCAATTCGAGTGCAGTATTAGCTGAAACTGAAACATCGATCTCTCACAAGCAGCTATATGCTCGCGACTGGCGTTTTTGTCTTGTAATATGAAGCGTAGCAAAGTTAACCCAGCCCTCCAGACCGCTTCATCCCACCCCTGCCATGTCCCCTGCTGCTTGTTTCGATAGATCTGCGCAGTCCTAAGGAGAATGGTCTCTCGCGATCCCACGGACCGCCTCAGCATGCCGGCGTTCACCGCCTTCCTTCGCCGCCTGGCTGCCAAAATTGCTGCCGCGCTCGTCGCGCCCCTGCCCGAGATCGACCTCCCACCTGTGGTGGAAAACCCGTCTGGCATCGGTTCTGGGGTCGGTCAGCCACCTGTGGTCGGCCTTCCGCCGCCGGAAGTTGCTGTCATCGTGAGCGGTGGCAAGGGTGGCGAGGGTTTCATCTCTCTGGCTGATAGCGTCAGGGGGGGGGACAACCCTGCCCCCGCCCCCGTTCTGGCGCCGAACGCGGAGGGAGGCCCTGATGGTGCGGCCACCACCTTGCCTTCGGCTGAGAACATCGGGGCAGACAGCGGTTTGGTGCCGTGCGACTCGGCACCGCCTGCTGTCGGCTCCCCTGCGGAAGGGGAAACCGTGGCAGCCGCAAACGCGATCGTGCCTCCCCTGGAGGAGATCGCCTCGAGGGTGCTTTCCGTTCAGCGAGTGCCTCTCGCGCCCCCCCCCGTGGTGGCACCGCACGCGGAGGGAAGCCCCGATGGTGCGGCTGCTGATGTTCTTCCGGCTGAGCCCCTCGAGGCCAGCGATGACTCGGCATCGCCTTCTGTCAACCTTCCTGCGGTAGTGGAAGCCGCGAACCCGGACATGCCTTCCCCGGGGGGGATCGTCCCTGGACTGCCTTTTACGGAGACGGCGCCGCTCGCGCTCTCCCCCTTTGTAGGGCCCCACGTAGAAGGAACTAACCACGGTGTGGCCGCTGCTGCGCCTCCAGCTGAGGCCATGCGCGACCCGGCACCACCGGTTGCGGACTCCCTCGCGCAAGCGGAACAGACCGACGGTGCGGTTATCTCCATGGAAGAGATCGCCCGACGCGTGAGCCCTCTCCTCCGACCGTTCCCCGTATCGCCTGCGGAGGTAATGGCGAATTACGTCGCAGACACGCTGCGCACCCGGAGAGGCCTTTTTAGAATGGAGAACGTACCCCCCCCCGTCGCTGTGAGGCCGCTTCCGGGGCAGGCCTACCGCGGCGGTGGCGGTAGCGGCGGTGGCGGCGGTAGCGGTGGCGGCGGTGGAGGAGAAGGGTTTGGAGGAAAACGCGCCCAAGGCGAGGGGAGATCGAGGGGGTGGTTGGCGGGCCTAACACGCCGTTAACCGTTTGATGACGGGCTGTTGTCTGTCCCGGAAGGCAGAATGCTTCCTTTGGGCGAGATTCTGGTAGCAGAAGTCTCGAGCGCCGGTTTTTATTTACTACGTCTGTAAGTTTGTTGCTGTGCGGAATGTAGCAGGACTAACGGGACAGTGCTCATTCTGAGGGGTCCCAAGAGGTCCTGGTGGGGAGGTTTCCGGTAACAACTTTACGCTAGCCGTGTGGAGGGTACAGCAGGTAGGCGGCGCAGGCCGGCGTTTTGTTGTAATAGTGGGTGAGCTCGCGCAAGTCCCACATTACTCGAGGAGCTACCCTCCCCGGGTGGCTATCTCTACCGCACCTGATACTCGGCGCGAGGATCGGGGCGGGTCGACATACTCACGGTGCCGTATGCCACGGCGGTGCCGTTGTGTTTATACAACCGAGATGAATCGACACACAACACATTTTGATGTTGAAGTGTGGTGTGCTTAAGCTTTACCTTTACCCATCCGCTTCTACAGGATAAAACGAAACAAATCAAAAAGCCGCGAGGTACACGTGGTTGCTAGTGCTTCAAATATGAGCATGTCTGTTTTCTCGCATCGAATTGGGGAGGGCATGTGGGGAGAGGCGGTAGGCGTACCGACGGAGTTTATCATAGGCAAGTACTCCCAGGCACGCAGTTCCCACGCCACAGAACTCGCTGGAGGTGTAGCCGCTTTGTTTGGCGGAGTACAAAGGGTTCCGTTTGGGGTGCATATGCGGCTGCCGCCGTCGGCTTTAGCTACGCACACGGCATTTGCCGAAGCTTAACTTGTGTTTGGGGCTGATGTGGATTCGACCTTCTGGACCCTCGAGTCTAGTTTGAGAAAAGCGTCAAAATAGACCGTAGGTGCTTGTACGGTTTGAGTTCCTCCACTCGTGAAGAACGGACTGGAACAATCGTGAGACAGCGACGGCCGATAACGCCAAGTTAGTGTTACAGCAATAACAAAGCCTCCATGACGACAGAATGGGAACACTACGTAACATCAAGACGAACCGTTACAACGCCAGACTGACATGATACCAGATAATATCATAACAATACCCCATCGCGCGATGAAAAGCAAGGGGTTACCGTAGCGCAGAGGGGAGGAGGGGAACCCTGTTTTGAGTCCCCGGGTTTGAGATACGACAAAATTAGGGGGGAGGGGGGGGGTGGCGCCAAAAGGGCATAAAGGACAGATTAGTACACAACCGTATGTTCACTGGTCGGCGACTCTTCGCCCCTCGGAAAACAACAGAAGAAAGTAACGAGTGCAAGTAGTCCGTCCCCCTCTCAACCCCAAAAACGCAGACAACTGATAGTAGTGCGGTGGAGGGTGCCCTAGACTTCGACCGAGGGGAAATGCTTCAGTAGTACGCTGTCCTCGTATGGCAATAACGCATTTTCTTGTTTCCCCCCGCGCGGTCTGGTGACGTGGTGATGATCACGGTGATGGTGATGGTATGATGACGACACCGTTATTATACCTCTCACAGACGAGAAGAATGCGTACTCTGGTGTACGCAGTGCTAGTACCCATTAATGCTTACGCTGTGGGTGCATTCACCGTCTATGACGGCGATGCAAGGTCACGTGTACCAGGTGTGGAATGCACTACCAGGTACAGCAGTACGTACGTTGGATGCAGTATGAAGGCATATTTTTGTACGGCCGAAGTTTCCTCAGCCTGGCCTTCTTCGGTTTTACCCACAATAGAAACACACCTCAGCTGAGAGGTCGAGGACATCGTATAAACTAATGTTTGCAAGCTTTGTGTGATACTTCCATCGCGAGCGCTAGAGGGTTGCTTGCTTGCTCCTCATCGCTCCCCACTCCTATTTTGTCGAACTGGATCCTTTTTCGCTTTCTTGCTGTACAGCACAGTATTCCTCCGCGTTTTTCGTTTCGTGGTCCCCGCCACCTGCCACAAACACGTTCAGGAAAACTACATGGAAACCCTGCTCCAGCAAAATCGACACAATCGGTTTGGAAGGTTGGACGCTTGCAGGTGTTGCTACGGCTGATAGAGCCATACCATGGTGTACTGCAGGGTCCTGGCTTCCATCCTTACTGCTGGCGCAGGCATGCTCATCGCTGGCGTGGGCAATGTCTACACGGGGGTGAGCGCAACTCGAGAGTATTCGACAGTATTTCCACGGCAATCCAATCGGTCCGCAGTTGTTCTGCGCGAACAATCGCGTGATTTTTGCGGTGTCTTTACGATGCCTTTGCTCTGTAGATGTGATGTCTCCGATACCGTGCAACTAGGACTATGATGTGCAATCATCATGATCATCATGACACTGCAGTGCGTCCATGTGTCCATTGCTCCTAGCCGGCAACGAGTGCATATGCTCCAGTTACGAGTACAGATAGTAGATAGTCACGCACAAGGAGCCCTGACAATATCTGGAAAATATCATGTTTTGACATTTTATTTGGCTGGCTGTCGGACCTGAACTAAAACGAGGTTAGGTTTAATCGTGATTTGTCACCTATAATAGTAATTGCTGCTGCTGCTGTCCCTTGAAGGTTGTTGTGGGTGAAGTCGCTACGTACCTGGTAGCGTTGATCAGTTGACGAGACAGACACCACAACACCTCATGCATCGTGTATCATGTACCGGGTATCATAATATCCGGCGAGCACGTTGCACGCTGTCGAAAATCGAAAGTGGAGAGGTGATGATACCAGGTACCAGCTACGTACAGCCTCGTCGCTACGAGTACAACACACGGACGGTGCATGTCGTGGCATGGGCGCACCACAGCGGTAAAAGCAGTCGTATGCTGGTACAGCAGTAGTTGTATACCCGTACTGCTGTTGTACGTACCTGGTATGTTGATTGCGTGCTTGCTGGACATGGGTTTCTGCTTCCTGACTACCCGTCTTTAGCAAGTACTTAGACACGAGCCTGTCAGCGAAATTCACATGTCGACGTTTTTACCGACCATGCTCCAAGTTGGAACCCTGATCGCACCCGGACCTGATCCCACCCGTACCGATCCCTCCCACACCTGAGCCCTCCAAACTGACCCTGGATGGTATGTAGTTAATCGCCGGCAGGGCCCACCAACAGGCCTTGATCCCACGCGACTTTATCCACCAAAGTCAGGGTGTCCACCAGAACGGCCACAGCAAAAACGGGAGCAACGCAAAAACTATTTACAGCATACCTGGTAATGGTAGTGTGTTTGTGCCTGACCTGTGGTTTTTTCCCACAGGCTTGTGTCCACAAATATTTCCCTTGTTGTTCTCTTAACCCTCTTGGCACCCACTCGGAAACCGCAACAAAAAAATCAACTATTAATACGACCATGTCAAAAGAGCCCGGACTCTATGGGCCCACCACGGCAGGCAGTACATCACTTTTCAAAGCTTTGGCATGGTAGTAAACGGGGCATTCAAAGTCCACTCATAGAGCATGCCTCTAAAACCAAGTAATACCACATAAATTTGGGCCCATTGCATGGGTTAGGGTTAGCGTTCAATTAATAGTGCTAACAGGGTTAACTCGCATAATCAAGTCCGTGGTCACAGAACAGGCTCCAGTCACTCTGGAGTGCAAGAATACCCCAGGAAAAAAAATAAAACAAACCAAAAGTGGTAAGACGTATACCTGGTGTATCATAGCTGAAGCAAGTGTAATAGAGCAGTATTTAAGGGTTACAAGTATAGATATTGGTAAGATAGTCCGTAGGTTCTCATGACCACAGAAATAATATCAAGGATGGATTATCAGGAAGATAGCCCGCAGAATAGAGCAATCTCGTTAACACTAGAATATTCCCATAAGGTAGGAATATTCCTTAGGGAAGATAGCCCATGAGACGAGAGTCCTTGTTGTATGAGGAGAACGATCGATGGGCATACGAGGAAAGTTCTCTAGGCGTTCATCAGAGAGGAGTAATTGAGAGGAGAATTTGTGAGAAGGCGGAATTACCATACCTCGTAGCTGTCGACGGGGGCATACGAAATAAAGGCCGAAAAACGTGCCGCGACGTGCCACGACGTGCCACGGGGCAAAATGGTTGGAAATCTCTAATAATGTGTATCACTGCTTCTCCCCCCCTCCTTCTCTTCACACTCCTCCATCAAGAGCACCTCCTCAGCTCTCGCCATCAATGAAGAAGATCTTAACAAGAAGAAGCGGTGTGCTGCTACCCAGCTGCTCTACATCCTGTGTTTTACCCTTATACCTCGGCTTTAACCTCACACAACTGAAATCGACTACACCGCATGCCACCAAGGAAACCAAATTGTGTACAAATCCGAGGAGAAAAAATATGAAAATCCAGGAAGAAAAACGAGGGAAATAGAAAATTAAGCAAGGAAGATAATACGTACCTGGTACGTAAGTAGGAAAAAAACACAAGTACGCGTCCTATATAAGCAAATAAAATAAGGCAACCACATATTACACGTAGTAAGTGAACACGTGAGCTCGCCAGCAGGGGGGGTGTGGCGGAAAACATGAAAATATCAACCAACCAGCCAGCGCTATCAATACGCATGCGTACGAAAGACCCCAGGCAGTTGAGAAAGAAAGAAAGCGAGGAAAAGAAAAGAAGGCAAGGAAAGGAAAGGAAAAACACCATAATAGCAGATGCCAGAGGGCATCAAGTGCCCTTACTCTTCCCCGGTACTAGTGACTCGATTACTCGCTCTTCTGGTTATACCGAAGGGTATAATGGAAACACACACTATGATACAAGTACTACTGCTGCTGTACCGGATATATTTCTACTCCCTCGCTGATGAATACATCAATTCCATATTCATAGAAATCAGCACAGCTTGATTAAGACCGACGTCTTCGTATCACACTGTTGACCCTGGTGCTAACTAGCACTAAGGAGTCGCCGACCTATATTCTTCATGAGGACACACACAACCCGTAACACGCGCGACCGGAGTATCACACACAGCTTGCAAAGATGAGTTTCGACGAAATCCTAGATCTCACAGCTGTACTGTATTTTTAATGTTTTTATAAAAATACCAATAGGCTACTATAGATCTCAATATGTTGCCTAGGGCACAAATACTATCGATAGGTCCATCAATAGGCTACTACTGTAATTCTTCTCGCCTTGTGCGTGAGCGTGAAGGGGTTGAAGCTGGTCCAGTAGTAGGTCTGAATCAGCGTCACAGTCACTCCGAAACCGACCGCGATGACGCGAGTATCTTGCTTAGAAACGTTATACCAGGTATACTGCTAATACCATCAATAGGTTATTATTGTAGGCCTCATTACGCTAACTGACACTATCAATAGGCTACTGTAGGTCTTATTATGCCACTACTAATACTATCCATAAGCTACTACTGTAGGTCTCATTATGCTACTACTAGTACTATCAATAGGTTACTTTAGGTCTCATGATGCTACTACTATCACTAGGCTACTGTAGATCTCAACATGTTACGTAGGGTACCAATACCATCAATAGGCTACTGTAGGCCTCATTGTGCTACTACAAATACTGTCAAGAGGCTACTGTAGGTCTCAATATGCTACTACTAATACTATCAATAGGTTACTGTAGGTCTCCTCACGCCACTACTACTATTACTACCACTACTACTACCAATAGGCTACTGTAGGTTTCATTATGCTACCAGAAATACTATCAATAGGCTACTGTAGGTCTCAATGCGCTACTAATAATCTACCAATAGGCTATTGCTTAGGCCTGCTTGCCTTGTGTGTGGGCGTGAACGGGTTGAAGCTGTCCCAGTAGTATGTCTGAATGATCGTCACGGCCGTTCCGAAGCCGACGGCGATAACGCGAGTGTCCTCCTTAGAAATGTTCTCCAGACGCAGGAAGCCGCGAACGAGCCTGCACCGTTTGAACGTCGAACATGGGTAGTATGGTATGGTATGGTATGGTGTGGTGTGGTGTGGTGTGGTGTGGTGTGGTGTGGTGTGGTGTGGTGTGGTGTGGTGTGGTGTGGTGTGGTGTGGTATGGTATGGTATGGTACACGGTATGGTATCGTATCGCACGCGGTATGATATGATATGGTACGGTATGGTATGGTCCGATGGTATGGTATAGTATGGTGTGGTATGGTATGGTACACGGTATGGTATCGTATCGTACACGGTATGGTATGGTATGGCATGGTATAGTATGGTATGGTATGATACGGTATGGTGGTATTGTATGGTATGGAATGGAATGATATGGTATTGGTATGGTGTGCATACGACGAACATGTGGCGGCGGCGGTCAAGGTGGGGGTGAGGTGGGTACGGTCGAGGTGGGTACGTTTGA
Source organism: Laminaria ephemera (assembly GCA_036873875.1). Classification (NCBI taxonomy): domain Eukaryota; class Phaeophyceae; order Laminariales; family Laminariaceae; genus Laminaria; species Laminaria ephemera. The sequence continues at coordinate 35,320 of JAYJMJ010000404.1, forward strand.
GGCGCAGCCGAGTGTTAGGGTTCATGCGGAAAAAGTGACGGCTACTTCGAAACCAACGGCGATAACGCGAGTGTCTTCCTCAGAAACGTTCTCCAGACCCAGGAAGCCGCGAACGATCCTGCAACATTTGAACGTCGAACATGGGTAGTATGGTATGTTATGGTATGGTATGGTATGGTATGGTATGGTATGGGATGGTATGGTATAGTATGGTGTGGTATGGTACACGGTATGGTATCGTACACGGCATGGCATGGTACACGGTATGGTATCGCACACAGTAGGGTATGGTATGGTATCGTATGGAATGATACGATATGGTAGTATGATATGGTATGGTATGGTACGGGTGCATACGTCGAGCATGGGGCGGGGGGGCGGTCAGCGAGAGGGGAGGTGGGCACGGTCGAGGTGGGTACGGTCGAGGCACAGCGGAGGGTTAAAGTTGACGCGGCAAAGGTTCACCACAACACATTTCTCCCTCTGGAACTTGAACATGATAAAAAAAACTGCCGATTACAGCATGGGTCACACGAAGCAGCCCGGACTGCTGGGTAGGGTGTGTGTCCGAAGCGCAGCAGTAGGAGGGAGCTACTGTATACTGTATACGAGACGCTTGCTACGGCAGAGGGGGCATCCAATTTTTCTGAAGATCCGCACTTGAGGAGCTCAATACTTGACCCCGAAGCAAACATTCGAGAGAAACAATGATCAATTCCATGGCCGAGGTATACAATCAATGATACCTGGTATTCTAAAACAAGAACAGGGTGTTTGCGATTTCCAAATTATTTTGAGTTGGAAAAAATATAATAATAGTGTATCGCAAACCGACGAACGTCATAAGGCGTAACCCAAGGCCAACCAACCCACGAAAAAATCAGGTTCGAAATTCAAGAGATGGTAGGAAAACATATTTCTAGCCTAACTTTTCGCTGATTTTTCGTGGGTTGGGTTGGCCTTGGATTGTGACGTTCGACGGTTTCAATATTATTATTACATGTTTTCCTACCCACCTCCTACCCAACCAACACGCTATTAGCGAGTTTGCGATGTACCAACTTTGGTTGGGTGGATTAGCGTGTTCGCAAAATACCAACTTTGGTTGGGCAGGAGTTGGGTAGGAAAAATATAGTAATAGTATTGAAACCGTCGAAATCACTATCCACGGCCAACCTAAACCACGAATAACCAGCGAAAAATTAGGCTACTTTTTTTTTTTTATAAACCAACAAAAAGTACACAACAGCTGTGAGATCTAGGATTTCGTCGAAACTCATCTTTGCAAGCTGTGTGTGATACTCCGATCGC
>JAYJMJ010000404.1:86080-99878 GCA_036873875.1 Laminaria ephemera
TTGTCAGTGGAAGCAGCGCGGTTATCGATGTGCTTGATGCTTCTTGAGTAAAAATGTCCCCTGTTCTATATTAGCAATGCACGAGCGGTGGTGCCGGAAGCCTCACGATCTAGGCGTAGACTCACTGTAAGTGAGAGTGAGCTTAAACCTCTAACGGTTGACAGGATCGAGGGAAGGACGCGGTAGCAACGCCTGCTGTTTCATGTCTAGTCCGACGTGCAGGACACTGCGGGCGATTGAACCCACAGTAGTGTATGAGAAGGATTAGCACCTCCCACTCCGTATCACTCACTGCAGCACTAGAGTAGTATGGGTTTCCCGGTTGGACTCACGCTGAATGGATGGTCAGTGGAAGCTCTGTAAATAAAACCTACGCCGACACTACTACAGGAGAAGACAATCTGTCAAGCTGTTGGCTTGCACTTATTTTGCAGTCCCAAGCACGGGCCCTGATGGGTATACCGATGGATACACATATGGTACGTGTAGACTGCCTTGTTCGACTCCAATAAGCAGGGGGCTGCCATATCCAGATCACCCGAGACGGTTAATTTGTACTTACCTAATGGGAAGTGCCTGCTGGCCAAAGCAAATGTGTTTTCATGTTGGGATTATTCGTTCTTATTCATTGTGCCCTTCTTGCTCGCGGATGTTACTCACACATATGCCGGGTACGACGATCGGCGGGCCCATTGAACGCTTAAATGAACTCCAAGAGATACGTATGTATCCTAAGCAAGTATGTAGGTATGGCACATGCGACGAACAACCTAGGTTTGTTTGCCGCCAACGCGCTCCTCGTCATCCCTGCCACGCCTCTCTTCTTCTTCGCTCAAGGGAAAACTACCAATAATTCCTCGAACATGAGCTTCATGACACGTATTTTTTAAACCTTTTTTAATCGATTTTGAGAGTAGCTAGATAGAGATCTTGTTAACACTGTACGAGGGCACCCAATGCAAAAATCCGTTTTGAGATAGGTGTTGATTTCGATGAGATAATGGCACATTACGAAGCAGCAGCAGAAACGATTTCCCTGCTGGCACGGGTTAATGAATCCGCGAAATATGCGGGTTTCCTAATTTTTTCGCAGGCTTCGCCTGCGTAATTAAACTCCCCAAAACCTGTCCCGCCATGTTAAAAATTCGCCCAACAAAATACCTCGGCCGCAGCACGATCAAGCACCTCATTGGCCTCATCAAGGAGTTTGCGGCCTGAGGGGGCGAATTACTCCCAAAATCGGCATTTAGCTACATTATCACCGCTATCAAGATCGGCATCTTCATTTGTCTACTTCATAACCGCTATCAAGAGCGGCATCTTCGTTTGTCTACTTCATTACCGTATCATCATCATCAAGATAAACGTTTTACTATTTCACCACAACAAGATCCGCGAATATCAATGGGCTTCGTCATCTTTGAATGCTGAATCTGGCGTTTATTTGCTTATGTGTTTATTTTTCGTATTATTTGAATTTGGATATGCGTTTCTTGAATTCATTTGATTCGGAATTACCTGTACATTGTTTAGGTTGTATTTGGACGCAAAATGCCACGTCCAGTACATTCTTCAGTACATCGCTCATTGCACTCAGTTTGTCACACAATTGCTTGTTTGTATGATATCTTGTTTGTTAATGTATTTTGAGGAATACCTAAGTTTGGGTCATCATGTCGGGATTAGGCATCGCATCGTGGATGGGCATTGGACCTCAAAGCAAGACTTGGGGCATTCGGTCTTTTGTTTTGTGTTACGCGTAGACCTTGGCGCAAGTAGGTCTGCTGTTTAATTTTTGTGTTACAGATCGCAAGTTGCGCATATTCATTTGAAGGCAACATCGTACCAGGTATTCAACTAGTCAACGGATAATCAAGTTGCGAGTCATACTACCTCCACCGAGGGGGCGTGTTAGAAATAGGTACTCAGTGATCTATGTTATCGATGGTCAGTAGCAATGACCTTCAGTGTTGTTATGTTGTTATCCAATCGACGCACAAATCGAGCGGGATAACTTGTACCGTTTCGTACATGTATGTTTTGACGTTACAGTTCGGATGATATGCGGATCCTGGCTTGCGATACGAGTATCTTTTTATAAAAAATATTTCAAATACGTCAGCTGTGAGTTCTACCGATTGAATGGTCGATACTCAACTTTTATAAGCTGCGTACTACTTCGAGAGTATCTTTGTACGATCTCTGATCGTCACTCTCTCGCTCTGGCCCTGCTCTCACCGTACTCGTGGTGTTTGTGTCTATGTTAGCCCAAGAGAGCCTGTTAAACCTATCTACCTGGTGCATGTCTGTGCAAGGCTACAGAAGTCGGTCATACATCTGACTGGCGTAGCATCATCTCGGATCAGCCTACCTGGTATTAATAACAGCTATCCGCGCCGCCTCAACCTGATCGATATTCTTCAGTCATCCACTGCAAAACTAGACCACTCTTACCAGGTGGAAACTTGCGAAGCGGATGCGAGACGCGGAAAAGCCAGGCACCCGTACTCGTAGGGTGGATGCCTTGAAGGACTTACTACATGATGTGACACGTGGTGGCCGAGTTCACGAGGAAGAGGGGTCAAGCGAGCATCCGGGTTGCCCCAGGGGGACACACCGCCGTAAAGGAAGGAGATAGCCCTGCGCAGAGAGAATCTGCTGTGGAACCTGCACGAGGAAAGCGGGCACTCGCACGTGATGGAGGCATGGAGGCATGCAAAACACGGGGGAACTGGGCGAAGCGCTAGCAATACTGTCTCGGTTGGCCCAACGAGGGCAGCAGCCAGGCAGGTCAGCAGAGGAGCACTGGAGAGGGATTTGGTTACCCTGGTCTGCCCCGGTGGTAAGTTTGGTGATGCTTTTAGACTGCCTTCAGGTCAGATGATGGGCCGTATGTCATGTGTAAAATGCCATTCACAGCGAATGAATGGAGGAGTTGGTGTGTTGCCTTGCACGCGGATCCCCACGATAATTTAGTCGAGTTTGCATTGATTGTTGTGGAACTGTACGGCATATATACCTGGTACATTTTACCCCTGGGGTGTGTGAACAGTGCTGCTACTTCGATTTTCAGGACCGAGATAGCCTCCACTGCTGGTCGAGACGACGGCATGCCATTAGATCAAGCAGGCAGATCAGTTTCTTGAAGACTACGAGTACTCCCGCGTCTCTCTAGAACTACGTTTACTTAGTCGAATTTCGCCGAAAACAGGACTGTTTGCAAGGTGATTGATTGATTTGCGAGAAACCAACCGGAACGGATGCCACGGGCTGACCTACGGAAGACCACATTCGCGCGTGGTGTTGATGTCGCGCAGAACGGACGCGGACACCAACTAACTGCCGAACGCCACAGGCTACCCCAAAAGACAAAGTGCGCTAGCCCATGGGCGAAGGATAGGATGTCAAACATTATATGGTATTCTCATGGGGCGTCATGGCAGTCCCAATGGCGTGCCATGGCGTGCCATGGCATGGCATGCCACGGCACTGCCGTAGGCTTTCATGGCGATGTGATTGCACTGCCATGGGCGCCCACGACAATGCCATGGCACTGTCACGGCGATGCCATGGGGGTTATGACATTTCATGGGAGCCCATGGCAATTCATCGGCGTCATGGACTTTCACAAACTTTCGTGAGCTTTCGCGCCAATGCCATAGCGGTGCCATGGGCTTTCATGGCACCAAAACTTTCATGGTATTGCCACGAAACTGCCCCATGGCAGTGCCATTTGAGATCCCATGGGAATGCCTATGGGACCGCCATCGCCGTGCTATGACACTCCTAACCCTAAATCTAACCCCAACCTTAATCCTAATCCAAGGCAGTACCATGGCATATCCTTGCGGCGTGTCACGGCGTTACCATGGCATTGCCATGGTGCGTGCCATGGTGAGTGTCATGGCAATGCCATGGCGCTGCCGTGGGCGTTCAAGGTAGTACCATGGTAGTGTCATACGGGCCTTCATGGCAGTGCCGTGTCAAGTGTCCTGGCAGATGAAGGCCCGTGGCATTGCCACTACCATGGCATTTGCGACACTGCCATGGCCGTGTCATGGAAATGCCATGGCACTGCCATGGGGCTTCATGGCAGTGCCATGGCAATTCCATGTAAAGGTCAAAGAATGTGCATTGCTGCCCATAGGGCACCGCCCGCCGTGTTATTCCTGTCGCATCGAGCGAGATCCGAGGTTGTGCTAACCGTGGGTAAAAACACTTCGGGAGTGATGTGCATTATTGACATTTCCATGGGACGTCATGGCAGTCGCCATGGCGTGCCATGGCAAGCCATGGGGTGCCGCAGTGTTTCATGGCACGGCCATGACACCACTATGGGCTACCATGGCAATACTATGGCGGTGCCATGACAGTGCCTAAACCGCATGGCAATGCCATGACAGTCTTGGCGTTTCATGGGCGTTCATGGCATTGCACGGGCTTTCACGAACTGTCATGGACTTTTTATGGTGACCCCAAGGCAATCCCATCGGGTTTCATGGCAATACCATGACAATCCCATGGGGTTTCATGACAACGACTGCCATGGTCTTCCATGAAAATATCCATGGCATTGCCATGAACATATCCCATAGCAGTGTCATAGGACCTCCCATAGCATGGCCATGGACAGGCCGTAGCACCGCCATGGGGTCCCATGGCACTGCCACCGCCGTACGATGGTACACGCTGTGTATGACGGTGCCATGTCGATGGCGTGGCGGTCAATGCCTTTTCGATGCTTGAGGGTTTACTACAAACGTCCAAAAGCATTACACTGATGGCAGCCTGTAACCCTGCACCGTTGTTACGTACCCACCATGGATGTGCCATAGCGCATGCCGTGGAACCGGCCATGGCATTGCCATGGCGCGTGCCATGGCGGCCTCACGGCAGGCGGCAACGCCATGGCATTGCCATTGCACGCCATGCAATGTCATGAAGGCCCACAGCATTGCCATGATGGCCCATGGCAGTGCCATGACATTGCCATGGAAATGTAAACAAATGTGCACCTTGAAATAATTGCGAGCTTGTTGGATCAGAGCCTAACACGAGCACAGCAGCGCATGCATGTTTGCACGTGCATTTGCGGGTATGTCACTCGCGCCACGCTAGTGGTTGTACACAGGTTCGAACGGAAAGCATGCGCACATAGCAGGTGCGCGACGTCGATGCGGCAGCCGGACATTGCGCCCGTGGGTTGTTGTGAACGCTGGTGAGAGTCGTTGTGGTCGAGCGTGTTCAGGTGTTGGTCACGTGGGTGACGAGATGAGAGACGTGCTCGTTCTCGCGCCGTGCCTTGATCGCCCACCCTCACTCTCGCATGCGATACTCAACTCGTGGAAAACGGATCACGCAGTAAGCCGCATGATAGGTTACACGAAGACATGGCGCTCATGTGCTCGTTAAAAGAAGCCTCGCGCCGAATTAATGTACGCTAGGAGAGCTATTAACTTGGATTGAATATAGGAAGAGTGTGACCAAGCTTGGGGTAGGGGAGGAGACGGAAACCATGGAAGGGCGTGCGGTGCCATTGGCTGTGAGCACTGAGCCGAGCGAAAGCTTTTCTGCCACACGTACGAGTATAATACAATTGTGCACTCACTCGTAGCCGATACGTACCAGGTGCTTAGTGTGTACGTACAACTGGACCTAACATCTGGCTTGGAACACGGACTTCCAGCCAGCCAAATTATGGTGCTCAACATACAGGGCACCCCATAAGTTAAGGTGGATTGACGCAGGCCGACCGTCTGTGTTCCAGCTATCGATACTCACTCGTGGCCTCAGGGGGGACAATCGTTCGCAAACGTTTGACTCAACAAAGGTCAAACTTTGGACAGAGGCACGCCTGAGGGGATTGACGACAAGAGAAAAAAGGCTCCAGACAGACAAACAGACCCACAGAAACATCTGTTTCGTTCTAGAGCCAACATATATTCTCATGGGATACAGATAGTAAGCAGCCGACACTGTCATGTGTCTTGGTGTACTTTGTAGCAACAAACCTGGATGTGCACACGTGCACGTTACACGCTACACGTTTACACATTACACGCATGATACTACGCAGCCATGATGCGCCTGAGCCTGATGTTACGTGCTTGCGAAGGAAGCAAATGAAAAGACAGGTACGGGGTGTATCTTTGTATCTGTTTGCAGCAGACCTCCAACAGTTTTGAAGATGACTTCACATCAATTATCATACAGCCGTAAGGCTTCACCAGCGTTGAAATATAATCAACCCTGGTTGGTATCTGGAGTCTTCTTCAGTCTTCGATGGACTCCATTTTGAAATTCTCCAATGCCTGATCCACCAGGCCAGTGGGAATCTGATACATGTGTTTTCATAAAACATCTACCATCTCTGCGTGCTAGAAACCAATTGCCAACCAACGTGCCTCCTCTGAGACCTGCAATTTCTGCATTTCCACGACAAACATGCATTATACATATGAATACAATGTCAATATGGTACAGCGGGTAAACTTTTTAGACTTCTTCTAGAGACGCCTCCTCTGCATCACACACGCATGACGCTAGACTTTGCTCATAAAAACTTACGCGCTTTCTCCTGCCGCCACCAGATTCCACACCCATCTGCTCTACTACTCGTCATGGTTGTACTGCTCCTGATGCTCCTGATAGTACATATCGCATCACTACCAAGCACAACGAACGCACGCAACAAAATTTCCTCAAAAAATGGAACTATCTATATTACCAGTCCATCCAGTTATGCCACACAAAATCCAGTGCATGGTGTCTTAAGACGTGTTATGAAATCGTCCTTCCATCGACGTATCGTGTGGATATATTAAGATTACTTTATGCACGGTGCACATACAATTGCCTACCTGTGGAGGACACGTTTAAGGAAAGGCTTGTAGAACGATCGTCGCACATGTACCGATGGAAGACATGGCACAAGGTGCATCCTGTCTGAGGAGCTTTCTATCTAACCGCCATGTTCGGTACGCAATGATGCCGATACGCCGAGGTCGAGTAGCACCACTGGATGCTCTCAACTGCTCTCTCAATCCCCACCTATCTATGGAGAGGCTCTCTCCTTACGTAAATCGTGCAAAAGAAAAACCTCCTCGTTATCATAGCGGGCTAATGCTACCATGTCGTTTGAGACCTCCTACAGGAGTAAGGGCTTCATATACCAGGGTATATTATGGATAACGCAAAGGAAATGTTCATGATCTGCGATATTGCCCGCTGTTGGCAATGACGCAGTAGCGCACGGTCGGTGGAGGTAAACCCGGCGAGTTTACATGTGAAGCGCTTTGCGCAGCCACCGTTTCTCGTGGTGCCCGTAGCTCTCGGGGTGCTCCCTAGCTCGGGCATATTGTCGTTACTCACGAACGCGGAGTTGCTACCCATGTTGTCTTCAGGAGTTGAAAGTGGCCTGGGCGAAGGCAACATCCAGGGGGCCCTCCACATAGTCTGTGTGTCCGAGATTGGTGGCGTACATCGGGGGAGGGAAGGGCGAGGATTAACTTACGGGACGACAGCGATTAAGACATACACTCATCGTTAAGCCTGTCAGTGGGGTCGACCTGAGAACCCCCCAACCTGTAAAGAGCGAACCAAGAACCGATAGCATCGTGTCGACCCCTTCGGGCAGGAACAAAGGGCACAGCACGCCCATCGACCACCCTTCGTGGGCATGTATGATGTTGTCGTTCGATGGGTATGGACTCTTGCTCTTGAAAACTATTGGTTTCAAATGCGTCCCTTCGGTTTGTGTGCCAGAACCAACAAACTGATTTTCAAAAACCCCACCAAGCAGTATATGCTACCTTTTTCGGGATCAGCACCACATCATATCGCATCTGTCGACACATGCGGGAGTCGACCAACAATATCAATTGTCTGATTCGAGGGTTTAAGGAACATCGTCAGTTGTCCCTTTTCGTTGTTCCGCAGGTAATGGCTGGAGGACGGGAATTATTTGGGGACTTGTACATTAGCGCCACCTTTTACTGGACAGAGTATCCGATTGGTGTTGACGACGCTGCGTCTCCCAGCTTTGATTACCCATACAGTGTCATGGAAGATCTCGCAGATAGTCTACTGTAGGAAATTTGTAAGTCAGTCCTCGGGTCATATGCCTGCGGTAACTTACAGTCTTCCTGTTCCCCGCGGATGGATTCCATGCCGTGCATGATCATGGCACCGTTGGCGTCACGAGTCGGAATGAACGTCTCGCCAAGAACACCTTGGGCATCGTGGCTTACGCTGGATTGGTCGATCGCCATGTTCATTTGCCAAGTCAGGTGGTCCGGGAGATCGTACTGGTCGGTAGGGTCGCGCATGGCAACCTGGTGCAGCTTGCCGTGGCTGAGGCGGATGGTCGCTGTCGGAGTGACGATCTGGAAGGACGTGTGCTCCGACTGGTGTTCAAACAGTTCGTTTCCGTTCAGCATAGCGCCAGCGACGTATTCAGCGCACTCCACCATGTTGGTAACGGTGGGGTCGCCGAGGATCCAGGCTCCCATGTTCTCGGTTTCATGGAGCCTGCGACCAACATTAGCGGCCTCCGACTTCTTCCTCTCCCAGTACTTCTCGAACCCGAAGGACCTGCACTCGCCAGGAATGTTCGCCGCCGAGATTTCCACACCCGGTGCCAAAATGGCAGTGCCAGGCGCCATGAGGCCCTCTTCCCCGTCAACAATCACGTTCAAAGCGCCGTCCGCCAGACAGAGAGACCGGTCCGCTGGGCAGGCACTTTCGAGGCTGTGCGGGTCTTTGACCAAGATGACCACGCTGTGTTCAAATCCATAGTAGTCGGTGGTCATGACGGAGAGGCCAGTGATGTACGTGATCTCCGGCAGGGAGGGGACCGGGGTCGTGATGCGCATGTTGATGTGCAATGACGAGGTGTCTGAGAGCATGGCATACCACGCGCCGTCTTTGCCTGTGAAGTCGAACTTCTGGCCACGGAAGCCGGTCATGTGCGGGTCACCTGCGGCAAAGAGGCGTCGCGATGTGAGACCCAAGTGATGATCTATATAGATCAATATGACGCCTTGTGGGGCGCGACATAAAGCGGTATATACCACCATCCGCCAAAAACAAGTTCAGCAGTACCATATGGCATGTATGCCTTTACTACTGTAGTATTTGTATCAGCCAGAGTATGGGACACCGTCAGCAGTGGGTGGCATTAGTTACTCTTGGCACTTGTGATATGAATGAACGTGGACCACCGCTCTGTTGCTCGGCGGGGTGCGGAAGACGGACGACTCGAGTGTACCCAAGCGACTTCTTACCGCAGGCACTGGCATCGCCGGAGAGGGGATCTTCGCACTGATCCGTGTCTGGGCAGCAGACGTCTCCAACAGTTGTGCACTGGTCGTCGTCGGTGCACTCTGTCAAGGACGATGGTCGGACAGAGAAGGGAAAATAAAAAACAGTTTCAAGCCAACGATCAAATATAAATATGTACTTCGAAGTATGGGGGAGTGGTGAAATTTAATTAGTTCATACTACAGTAACTCAAGACATGAATTATTCTCCATGCTCGAGGGAGACGATGGGAGGTGGTGAAATTTAATCAATTCATACTAATTCAAGACAATAATGCATTTCCATGTTCGAGGGAGACGATGTTGAAAACGGTTGTTTTCAAGTACTTTCGAGATGGCGCTCGGTCGCTCACAACATATACTGCAGTTTTTTACTGGTACCTTCGTGTCAACAGCTCAAAAAGGGCATTCCTGCTTTCGGGAAATCGTCTGCCTACAGCGATGCATCGCCTACACATTTGTGCGGACATTTTCCTGACAAGACAGGGTGGACACAGCCTCACCGCATGTGCTGCTTGGGCCATCGATTTGCAGACTGGCGCATTCGCATTCGTCTTCGGCAACCTCTCCAGGAGCAATAGTCTGGCCGTCGCTCGCTGGACCAGTTGGTAGGACGGAGAAAGAAAATAAGAGCTGTCAGCGAACAAAGTAAGTAGATAGTGATAGTCGCCACATCGAAGAGGAAGGACCCTGCAGTGTCGAACATTACGTTGCACCGGAATTTGACCTTCCGTATCTACGGACATGGAAATGCTATGGAACCATCACTACGAAATATGACTGGAGCATGCGCTTTATGCGTGGCAGGGTAGCACACGCTGTAGGTAATCCGTCCAACACGGGGCAAAGACTATTTGTTCCACCGCCACGCTACTCGCGTTGTTAGAAGCGAACAAAACACGCAAATATCAAACCGGTACAGATGCAAAAACATTCACGCCAAGGAAAGGGGGCTGGGCCTTGGGGTCAGTCGACAAAACTGATTCTTCCCTCAATTATTCCCCTCGTTTGAGCTAGCGTTCCAGGGCGTCGCGCAGCATACAACGATTTCAAGGGCCTAACACGGAGTTAACTAGGACCAGATCTACTCATCAAACGCCCCCCCCTACTGCATCCTCTTCCCCTCTTCCTTTGTGCGCACAAAATGTGTCCGCATACACAGCTTACTTGAGCATCTGGTGTTGCCCTTGCAGCACAAGTTACCCGTGCATTCGCTGTCGTCGTTACACCCTGGTAAGAAATGACGACGATCAAGCACATGGCGACCACAAAATTCGTGGTTTAGAGACAGAAGCAAAAATATTCGACTATAGTCCACCGCAATCAGTGGCCTGGATTCTAACGGGGTATATGAGACGCATGCTACTACTAATAGTACTAATAGTACTAATAGAACGGTAGAGGTGCACCATTTTTTTTCTGAGGCTCCTTCCTGACTTGAGGAACTGTATACCTCTTCCAAAAAAGATTTCGGGAAAAATAAATGTGCTAGCCGATGAACAAACCCATGGCCTAGGTATACAACGGAAATTGTTGCAAAAAACCCCACGAAATTGCGACGATTTTGAGTTAAGGAGCCCCGTCATTCAGGCAAAAAAGCGCTACGTACCTCTACCGCTCTACCGTAGCGCGCGTCATGAGTGATGGATCAACTTTATACGCAAGTGTAAAGCACCTACTGCTGACGCAAAGAGGCAAACCGGGGTTGGTCGCAGTCGCGACGATGCACACAATAGCCTCTTCACAACGTTTTGTATCCGGTCTGCTCGAAAGTCCCCGACCTTTGATCTCAAGATAAGCGAGCCGCGGGGCAGTGGCATTTCCCTTACAGTCAAAAGCGAATATTCCGTAAGTAATTTAGAGTTCGAGCCCATCGATTGGTTTGCGTCGTTCGAGCTTGTTTTGAAACAATGGCGGTAAAATATCGAGCAACGATAGCAACGATGTTGGTATCTCCAGGGAGACAGTTCAGCGCGTCTACGATGAATGCGATGGAAAAACCAAGTACTTCTAGGTTGTGCTGTGGGGATTGTTTCAATGTAACTCAGCGTGCAGCGGAAAGCAGAGCTGGTATTAACAGGACGCGATGGATGCGCGTGGGCCAGGCACAGCTCAGATGCAGCTCGAGCAAAGGACACCCGACACCCAAGTCAGAACCGTGACACCGAAAGCAAGAGGGAACCATCTCCGTGGGGTGTTTGGAATTAACAGTTTGAAGCAGATGGCTCTAGCTCACTGAAGCGTTGCATCGAATAACGATACAGATGCACTGCTGTTGTGAGCTCCTCCGCTATTCGCCCCCCTTAGTTACCCTTAGTTGGGCGCATAGGTTGTAGATTCATTCCCAAACCGATACTTTACATCAGGCATTGAGTGCGGCTGAATGCACATCACATGGACCATGAAATACAAGAGCAGGTCTGTCCCACTCACTTGAAGCACGCTACGAGACGGGGGCAACTTACCGCACACTCCAAGACCGCGGAAGTAAAGGCCAGAGAGGCATTCACATACGTCCACGGCGGATTCTCCGCCCAGCACGGAGTCAACTTCCGAAACTGTTGTTGGGGGGGCGGGCGGTAGCAAGCATAGTTACAAAACAACAAACGCAGCCAGGTCATTTACATTTATATATATATTTACATATTTACTGCGAAGTGAGTCAAAACCCTTGCCCGTTTCAGCAACTGTATTACATGATACCTCACCTAAAGCATTCGGGCAATAATACAGGGCCTCCAAGTTATTGATTGCACGTTTGTAGAACATGCGAGCGAGATTGCCACGGTATCGCGTAGATAACGTAGCTAGTATTCCATATCACCACGCACGTGGACTCCAACCCCTCTTCCACCGGGAGGCATTCGATCCCATAACGCATCATACGAATGAAAGCACCCCCCCCTTGGATAACATCCTCCACCCATGAGCACACCTGGTGATATACCTTTAAAAGTCAAACTGTTATTACCGGGGTGTGCTTTCATGCGTGTTGTACGATACATACCTGAGCATTGGCTGTTGGTCATGCAGCAGGTGTTGTCCGCGCAGTCAGCGTCCGATGCGCAACCTATATATTTTAAGGAAAATACAAGGACCATAGTTAATGTATTGTAAGGAAAGTACAAAGGACAGAAGGAACATAATTTACAAGCAGCAGGAAAAGTGGCGCGCAATACAATATTCTCGAATCAAACGCAACACAACACTGTTCTCGAATGGATCCCATCTATGATGACAACCCCCAAAAAGGCTGTGGACGAATACACCAAGAAATACTACGAGTAGTGTGCATACACCAGTCATATGCGCCTGGAGACTAGCTTAATGAACGCGATGACGGTTGGGGAGATTACGGAGTTCCAATGGTAGGTGGGCTTTATGGTTTTGGGAAAGGCATCGTGAATAATCCCGCCAATCTTCTGACGTGGGTTTCCCGTTTCCGCACCTTACGTCTCGGATGGAGTAGGTGAAACCATAGGCCTGGTTTATGCGAATGTGTCCCGGAGCCCTGGTCCAGTCAAAACTGTTTAATAGTACATGTAAAAATACTGCTGTGTGACTCCTCTCAAAGCTTCAGGCGATGTGTACTACTACTATGTACTACCAGTACCAGGTCTAAGTGTACTATACTATGCTACGGTAGAAACGCACCATTTTTCTTTTAAGGCTCCTCACTTGAAGAGCTCTAAACCTCACTCAAAAACTGATATTTCAGTGAAGTGAAAATTCCAATCGATGAACAGACCCATGGCCTAGGTATTTAATACGATAATATTGCAACACAAGAATGACGTTCCGACGATTTTGGGTTAAGGAGCGGCGTCATTCACTAAATACCATGGTGCAGCATTAGCCAAAAAGTGCCACCTCTATCGCTCTATCGCCCTATCGTAGCACGCGTCTCTTTTCAACTCAACGGAATGACAACATTGCTCATCATTATCCAACGGACTTCACAACCGCCTGAACAGATTGGTCGTAGTATACTATCCAACAGCATCAACAACCGTCTTAAAATATTGGACGTAATATTCAACCTACATAGTCTACAGATGGAATTAACAACCGCCTTGGAATATCGAATGGAAATCACATCTCTTCTCGTGCACAGCACTTCGAAAACATCCCGCAGTGTGATCGATTGTTTCACAAGAACAAGGTGGGATTCACCTGGTTCCACACATGCACCCGCCAGAAACGCCCCGCTCTCGCATTCGCAGGCGTCTGTAGCCGAGTCTCCCACTGCCACTGATCCCTCGTCGTTCACTGCATGCGTATGACGCCATATCATTTGTACAAGACACCGGGGAAAGGAACGAGTTGTTGCTCACAGTATTATCTTATAGCTGCAGCAACAATATAGAACCTACTTTTTTTTTCTTTATTTTTTTGCTCATTCCATCTGTTATCTTCGCACTTTTTCTTTCTCCTTCTCCCTCCCTAGTCGTAACTCAGATCCGGGGTCACTTAGCAGG
>JAYJMJ010000404.1:152391-164995 GCA_036873875.1 Laminaria ephemera
TGGGTGTTGTGTGTTTGTTTTTAACCAATCCTTCCCCCCCCCCCCCCCCTCTCGAATGCAGCTATCCACGGTGTGGACAACCTTTAGCAAGTCGGCTATCAGCAATAAAAAGTTGAACGTGCAGGTTTCTCTCTCTAGAGCCGCGGCGGAGTCTCAATCGCCGGCTATCACGGGGACGGCAACCGGTCTATCCCCGGCGCGAATGGCGGGTGGAAACCCCGCTGCGTTTGTGTCTCCGGCTCGTCCAACGGCCCCTCCCCTCCCCCACAATGCTAGTGTGGAGCGAGGCTACGTCGCGGAGAATGGGAGAAGGGCTGTTGGGAGGGGGGGTGGGGGAGGGCTGGAGGACGACTCGAGGATGCTGGCCCACAAGTATGAGGATGTGAGTGGTTGGTTTGGTTGGTTTGGTTGGTTTGTTTTGTTGGGGGGTTGGGGGGTTAGTTTGGGGTGGTTTGGTTGGTTGATTTGTTTGGTTCGGGTGGTTGGCTGAAGGGTGGAGGGGGGGCGGTGGGGGGCTGGAGGATGTCTCGAAGATGCTTGCCCACAAGTATGAGGATGTGAGTGGTTGGTTTGGTTGGTTGGTTTGGTTAGTTTATGTGAGTGTCGATTAGTTGGTTGCCTTAATGGGTTGGTTTGGTTAGTTTGATTTGCTGGTTTGCTTCGGTTGGTTGAAGGTGAGATGTTGGGAGGGGGGGAGAGGGGGGGCTGGATAATGATTCCAGGATGCTTGCCCACAAGTATGAACGTGTGGATGTCGGTTAGTTGGTGGGTTTGGCTGGCTGGTTGGGGGCTTTGTTTGGGGTGATTTCGTTGGCAGGGTAAGTTGGTTGGTTGGTTTGGTTGGTTGGTCGGTTGGTTGGGTGGTTGGTTGGGTAGTTGATCGGCTAGGGTGGTTTGGACGATTGATTGGTTGGTTTGGTCAGTTGGTTGGTTGTTCATTGGCCTCTCTCCAGCGGCACGCGAAGTCTTTGTTTTTTTTTGGACGAGGTTTTGTGTTTCTTGTTTTCGCATGTTCTTGTCGTGGTGGTAGTGGGGGTAATGATGTGGCGGAAGTGTGGTGGTGGTGTTAGAAGTGGTGGTGGTGATGGTGGCGGTGGTGGCTGTTACTTTTCTGCTGTCGCTTTTGGTACGTGCTTTTGGTTAAACTATGGGGGTGCGCACACCTGCTCTCAGCTGCTTGTTTTTCGCCCTCCCTCGCCTTTCTTAGTCGATCGTGCAATTGAGGTGCACGCATGCTCACAGCCGATTATTTATTATTTTTCTTGCGTGCGCTGTTTTTTTTTGCTTGGCCTGGGTTGATTCAGTTGGTGAACTATACCGCCAACCTCACGGAAGAGCGCGACGACTTGAACCAGTCCTTGGAGGAAGCTAAGAAGGCGCTGCAGAGGGAGATGGCCACTAGGATCGCGCTCGAGTCCAAGGGCCAGTTGCTTCAGGGGAGAAAGGTGTGTACTATGTACTTGAGGCTGTAGAGTGTGATATGTGAGGTGGAAAGGAGCACTTGCTACAGTTGTTGCTATTGGTGTTGCAGTTGGTGTTGGTTGTTGTTGTGGTCGTTGTTGTGGTCGTTGTTGTGGTTGATGGAGTTGATGTTGGCGTGGTTGTTGTGGTTGTCGCTGGTGTTGCTGTTGTCGTCGTTATTGATCCTATTGTTGTTGTGAATGTGTGGGGCCATACTCATTGTATAGCGATTTTGGAGCAAATGGTCCCTTATGTGACAATTAGGGGGCATAATCAGTACCGGATGTGATCAATTCGCCCCATATTCAGTGCCGATTTCGGGCCATACCAACTTTTTTGTGACGGTTTATGCCCATGATCAGTACTGGATGTGACGATTTCGGCCCATAGTTACTACACCGATATCTCCTTTTAAAAAAATATATTTCCGCTGTCGTGCAACAACCAAACTGCAGGGCTCTGGTCGAGGCGACGGAGGCGTCCGACCGCCGTCCAGCCACCAGCGGGGAGGGACTGGTTTCGGGTGGGGCACGCTAGCCTTTGTAGCAGTCCTCTTTTTCTTCCTCGGACACTGGCTAGACTTCGCGAGTGAAGGCGGTGGCGGCAGCAGCAGCAGCGGTGGTGTTGGTGTTGGTGGCGGTGGCGTTCAGGGGGTGGGTACGAACGGGTTCGGGAAAAGTTCGGCGCCGGGAGTGATGAGAGCCGCGGTTTCAGGAGACCCTAAGGGGGGGGGCGAGGGAGAGAGCTATATTAGCGCTGCGGCCTCCGCGGGTTTATCAACTCCTGAAGATCCGCGGAACCCGCCGCCCTTGGACGGGTGACCGGCTTAAGGCAATTACCCCCTTTAGAACTGGCCCGCACATTTTTGGAACTGCACTGTACGGAAAGCGTAAAATTCACAATCTCTAAGAAGGAGTGAATCTGTTTTTCAATCACAGACCGTTTTGGATTTGCCATGTACGGAAACATGTTTCTAACTCTAATTGCATGTAATTTGGCCCCGAAATGGGAGTGCATTCAGTCCAAAAGGGTTAGTAAACCTTTTTGGTTATTAGCCCTTTTTTTACTACCGAATATGAATATGATACTCGAATTGCATGGAGTGTGTCCCCCCAAAAACGGGATGGATTTCTAAAGTGTTACTACTCCTGTAGACGTAACTGCACCCACGTTTTTGGGCAACATCTGCTTGGAATTTTGGGTGGGATCAGTTTTTTTTGCGGTAATAAATGTTGGCGATTGTGACTGGTGTCGCGCTTGTGCCGTTTGACGTTCGCTGACGGTTACAACGATTGCGGTTGAGAGCTATTCAAGGGCGGGAGGGGGGAGGAGGGAAGAAGGGGGGAAGGGAGACGAGGAGACGGGAGGGGAGAGGAGGGGAGGAGGAGGGGGGGGGAAGGGAGGGGAGGGTAGGGGCTAGGGGAGAGTGCAGACGGGTCGCGCACGATAAAATAAAATACTCGCTTTTCTAACTTGGGTGCCTAGGGTAGGTGGCTAGGCTGTTCGTCCGCGGGTGTTTTCTAGAGGTTTGTGGATGAAGAGTTGAGGACGGGGGCAGGTGGTTCAGGCGGTGTGGCGTTCTTTTGAATATATAGACGAAGTTATGTATTGGGCGGCTGTACGTAAAGAGCGCTGGTTGATGGTGTTGATTGTGGTGTCTTTTTGGCTCGGGGGTTAAAGGTCTTGACGCGGCGTGGAGGCATTCGCGGCTTTTGGGCTCATCGGGTGGACGCTCGCGGGACGCGCGGTCTTTAGGAAGAGCGAGTCTTGCTGACCGTCCCGGGCAAAACGCAATTAATTTGTTAGCTGTGTTGGGAAGAGCAAAACGCAATTTAGTGTCAGCGATGTTGGGAACGGCAAAGCCCAATTAACTCTTTTGCGGTGTTGCGCAATTAATTTTTGACGATGTTGGGAAGGGAAACACGCAATTAGTGGTCAATGGTTTTGGGAAGGGCGGTGTTGGCCGAAACGCAAACTACTTTTTGGTGGTGTTGGGCTATAAACGCAATTCAGTGATAGCGATGTTAGGCAAAACGCAATTTTTGTTAGCGGTGTTGGGGAGGGCAACTCGCAGTTGATTCGGTGTTTGACTATGCTCAACTAATTTGTAGGCGGTGTTGGGCTAAATGCAATTAGTTGTTATACCTGTGTTGGCCGAAACGCAAGTTATAGTTAGCGGTGTTGGACTCAACGCAATTCATCGTTAGCGGTGTTATTGATTAAAGCGCAATAATTGTTTGGCAAAACGCTATCAATTGTTGGCGGTATTGCCGGACGGTTGGCAAGCTCGCCGCGTTCCCTCCCTCCCTCCCTCCCTGCCCGTGTAGTGTATTGTCATCGATGGGGTGGTGCCGTGCAATGTGCGCGTACATCTATCTCTTCCTGAGTTCGACGACGCCTACCTCGCGCGAATATATTTTTGGATGGTGTTGGATTGAATGTTCTTGGGGCTACTACATATCCGGAAAACGGTATACCGTTAATATTACACTATTGAGGGCAATAGCCCGAAAACAGTGTACGGTTACAATTAAACCCGTGGTGCGTACCTGGTGCGATTCGTGTTTTTTAGTCTTGAATGTTTCGAGGCTACTATTAAGGGCAATAGCCATAAAACGGTATACCGTTAATCTTAAACCCTTGGTGCGACACGTGGTCTCTAGTCTTGAATGTGTTGGCTCTACTAGTAAGGGCAATAGCCGGGAAACGGTATACCGTTAATATGAAACCCTTGGTATCTTCTTCGACTGTTGGGTTTGCCGGTGGCGTCTGTAGGTGTGTGTGTAATCGGCTTGTGCGTGTGCGACAAGTTTTGCAAACATATGGAGGCTTGTTTGTCGTCTGTTTTTCTTGCGATATGTTTAGCAAACCTTAATACTCGTATTGAGGCTTTTTGTCGCCTGCTCTCTCGTGCGACATTTTGTTGCAAAGCTAAAACTCCTATGATACAGAGGCTTTTTTGTCATCTCGGGCGATATTTTTTTGCAAACCTACTACTCGTACGGAGGCTTTTTTGTCATGTGCTCTCTCGTGCGATATTTGTTACCAACCTACTACACGTATGGAGGCGTTTTTGTCATTGCCCCCTCGTGCGATGTGTTTGTGTCTGCGATAAGTTTTGCACACCGATGAAGGCTTGTTTGTCGTCTACTCCCTTGCAATCTTTTGTTGCAACCCTACTACTCGTGTGGAGGTTGTTTGTCATCTGTTCTCTCTCGTGTTGCCTTTTGGGTGCTGTAAAAATCATATGAAAAAAACAGCACGTTGTACTGATGATGGTGGAACTTCCGCGCAGGTCACGCAGGCCATACGCAGTTGGCGCAGGGTACCAGGTACTTTCGTGCCGCGGTCGCCGGAGGTCGCGGCTGGTCGCGGCAGCTTGCGCCGCGGTTGCCACGGAAGCTTCGTTGTTTCGGCGACTGATTTTTTTTTGTGACATGTGGTGCATTGTTAACCTTCCACCGGAGGGTTACAAAAAAAAAGAATCGTACGCGGTGCAAGGCGGTGTCCGAACGGGGGCCTATATTCACCTCTTATTTCATGCGGGGTTTGGCCTGGGCATGGTTTCATTTGATTTCACAAAATTGACACTGGTGCCATGGTACCTGGTATATACGTACTTCTATTATATAAGGTACCAGGTATGCAATAACGGG
Organism: Laminaria ephemera; assembly: GCA_036873875.1. Classification (NCBI taxonomy): domain Eukaryota; class Phaeophyceae; order Laminariales; family Laminariaceae; genus Laminaria; species Laminaria ephemera. The sequence goes on from JAYJMJ010000404.1 coordinate 157,509, forward strand.
TTGCTCGAGAGGGATGTTGTACAGTTGTATTGGATGTGTCACACCTTGCCAAAGCTGGACCGCTTCGGAGGCGTTGTGCGGAAGGGGAAGCGGGGGAACCAGAGCTGATCGACGAGCTCCACGAGTAAACGATCTTTCGGGCCGAATAACCCGACGACAAAACGATATTTTGGCTACTTTCGGGCCGCTTAGCTCCCAGAATGAACGATCGGTTGGGCCGAATAGCTCCGCTCATGATATGATGATGTTCTCACATTTTTAATAGCTCTTTTTCCCTGAAATCTAGCCGTGGTCACAAAAAAGACCAAGAAAGCATCCCGATAGAAGAAAAAACAAGCACGAAATAGTACGTGCACCGCATTGCCGCAGTATGAATGCTCTGTTGGGCCGAATAGCTCCATGATGAATAATAGATCTTTTGGACCCAATAGTACCACGAATGAACGACCCTTTGGGCCGAATAGCTAAACGATAATTTGGGCCGAATAGCTCCATGGATAAACCATCTCCTCCGGGGCTCCCGCTTCTTACATGAACCGTGTGCACCCAAAGCCCGCGGTGCCCTATTCAACCCGCCCTTTGCAGCCCCAATTTGCAACGGAAAACCCATCACGGCCGAGACGACCAAAAGTCGCAACAAAACAAGAAAAAAAATGCCGAATTCGGTCAAATATTGCTACGATAAGTCGCCGACTTATATCCTTCATGAGGACATACACAACCCGTAACACGCGCGATCGGAGTATCACACACAGCTTGCAAAGATGAGTTTTCGACGAAACCTAGATCTCACAGCTGTAGTGTATTTTTAATTTTTTTTACTAAAAACAAACACGAAAAAAAATAAAAAAGGCTGACAAAATATCGCAAAACACACACAGAAAAAAAATGTCGACTTTGGCCTAAATAGGTCAAGCCACATCTGGCACGTCCTCGTCCTCTAACCGCCCCCTGGCACCGTCAATGCCGCTATGACCCAGGGCGCCGTTAGCCCCTATGGCACCCTCGTCGCTGTCTGCCGAGGGAGATCGTTTCCGTCTGCTCCGGCGACGCCCCTCCTCTTCCACCTGCCGACCAAGAAAAAAAGCAAAAACGAAAAAAAAAAAAACACAAGAGGATATGGGTACAGTGGGGGCCCCCAGTAGTGCCGGTTGAATAGTGTCACTGCTCTCTATAGTGCCGGTGAAATCGCTTGGCACGACCGGAACTCTCTATAGTGTCCCTAATACCAATAGTGCCTGTGCCCTGAATAGTGCCGGTATACTGGGCTGGCACATACCGGCACTGTTGGGAGTCCCCTACTGATAAGCGTTTCTGTGTAAGTTCCAGCTGCTGCGCAAGTTTCTGCGTAAGTTCAAGTTGCTGTGTAAGTTCAACTAAAAAAAAGTTACAAAAAAAAAACGAGACCAAACGAAGAGAATAAACACAAGAGGACAGGAGGAGACCGGGTAAGTTTTTGTGTAGCTTCAAGTTTCTGTGCAAGTTCAAGTTGTTTTCAAGTACAAACAGCTGCGCAACTTCAGGTTGCTGCGGAGGTTCAAGCGGCTGCGTAAGGCAAAACGGGTCCGGCGCGAGGACCGATTGAAAGGTGTACAAAGCAAACTCCAGCTTTTTGCCAGCGGCGCTTCACCCTATAAGAAAAAAAAACATGGTATCGTATTAAAGTTCGACGCATCTTCAAGTCTTATCCCTCACACTACTGTAACACTTGGGCGCTCAAGTTCCACGTAGTATGTCACAAAACAAAATGCGTGCAGTTCGGAAGGCATTTTGCCTTGTGACTTACATCTCCGTCATCCTCCACGTTCCCGTCCTCGTCGCGATCGTCGGCATCACCATCCCCTTCCACCTCTGCCCCTCCTTCCACCACCAACTCCTCCTCGGGGTCCACTAGCTCCAAGGCACCCGCCGTCGGTTCTTCCTCGGCGTCACCCTGGACAAAGAAAAAAAAAGCCGGGTCGTCGCTTATCATATTACTAGGGCTATGGGTTGGCTGACTATAAATCGCCGAGTCCTTGTTATTAATAGTTGGCTAGATATTACAGTTAGTCGCGCGCGGAAATTCGTGGACTTCTCCGTCTTTGCATCTATCTGGCTGGCACGGTTGTGGCTGGACGAGTGGGATTTATCAATGAAGACTATGCCAGTTAGTTGGATATTACTCCGCCACCCCAACGTGAACTCCAGCCAACTCAAAGCCCTACTAATAGTGGGTGAAGTGCTGTGTGACGCTCGACACAAGGACAGGGCAACAAAGAGTGACCAGAGGAGCAGCAGGGCACCTGGCATTCACACAACAACAAAAAAACGAGAGAAAAAAAAAAGGGAGAAAATAACTAAACAACACACATACTAGGTAACTGCTTTTTCGAGAAAATACAAAATAAGAAACACAAAAAAATATGGAAAAAAACAAAAAGCACAAGATTGTTTTCGAGCAAGTAAACCATATCAGGTAACAAGTAACCCTTACCTCGTCCACCGTGGCCTGCACGTCGGCGACCGACTGCATGATGAGCGCTATCTGCTTCTGCTTGAGCCTCTGCACGGCTTGCACCGCCTGTTTCCTCTCGTCCAAAACCGACAGCTCCTTCTGGAAGTTCTCGATCGCCAGCTGAAAAAAGAAAACGATGAGCGGGCCCGGCAGGGGCGCCCGAATATTTTTTTTAACACACGGGAGATTTTTTTTTCGAGACAGGGGGGGTACTCTAAAACCAAGTGAAAAATAATAAATAATAAATGATTCCGTCCTGTGATCACAACGCTCCGGTTGGTTTTCAACTCTGACCTCTTGGGGTGTGGTGCTCCGCTTTCTCTTTTTCAGGCCCCCCCTGTGCCAGGGGCAAGAAACGACGCTAATGTTAGCGTGCTGCTACTGTTACCGTCCGTGCACGCCGCGCCAACCAACCCGCCAAAACGTACCACGAGAAGAAGGCGCTGAATGCACCGACTCAAATTCGGTGGGACGCGTTGGGGAACCATTCCCAGGTAACCATGGGTCACTCGTGGGCCACCCGTGGGTCGCCCATGGATCACCCGCAAAAATCGCGCCAACGTACCCATAGATTAAGCCCAATAGTGTGCATCTTTGCATCCAATAAAAATGTTGACAAGCGTGGTATCATGCCACCAATCGCCTATCCATGTACCTGGTATAGGGTAAGCGATCTGTAGTATGGACAGTTCCATGCTGCAGACGTGTTCAACAACTCCTTGCGGTAAAGTCCCGGTACCACATACACCATCCATAACTTAACAGCCACGGGTTGCTTTTAGTACTAATGAGTGTGGCCAACGTTGTAACCAGTCGTCTTCTTTTTTCTCGTCCCGTTTCGCCTCTACTTCCTATGGTCCCACAGGGCCTATACCTGGTACACAAGACGGGCACACTACCTAACAATGTCACAAAAATCTAAAATAGCACGCTCTATAAATGTCCTACAATCAGCAGGGTAGAACAGACGAAAACAAGATAAACCGACGCCACACTGCTCCCCAGGTCAGAAAGAAAAATAAAACAGTGGGATGGGATTTCTGAACCAACGAAAAAACAAAACAAAATATGTGTTTTACTTGGTTTTCGGATGCCCCTCCCTGTCTAGGGGCACGGAAATTCAAGTGGAGTATCGTTTTCTTTTGTGCACCCTCGCAAATGCTATTAACTATTAATAGTGCAATGCGTACTTGTACAGCAGTAGACTACAGCCGCAGTTACTGAATTTCCCCCGGGTTTCCTCACCTTGGTGGCCTTGTGCGGGGGGTACTTGTTGATGTCCTTGCACGCTTCCTCGTAAATTTCCTTGTTGTACCTTTTCTTGCGCTCCACCACGAGCCCCTCTTTTAGAGCTCCTATCTGCTCCTGCACCTCATTGATGCTGTCCTGTAGGGCGTAAGACGTGCGACACGAAACGAAGCAACGAATGAAGGGACGAACGAACGAACGAGCGTTAAATGTAAACCGCCGAAATGGCGTTTTTCTGACGGGGACATATATTGTACCACATGCCAGTAAATGAATAGGCTTGATAACAGCCAGAAATGTTGCAATTATGCCGAGCAAGCAAAACTACTTTTTTACACGCAAAAACATCACGTACATAGTATAACTGGTACCGGGCTTCAGCACGGCAAGAGTACAAGCCACACGAAGGTACAAACCGCGAAAAGGTGTTGCGGATTTTTATCGCTGCCGGAACTCGACAGACAGGCAAGGGCCACACTGCAACAAAAGATCCATGCGCGCTGACAGTAAGTATTGCTGGGAGCCGGGAGCGCGTAGACTAGTTTTCCAGATTATGTTACTAGGAGCTATTAACAGGAGCGTGTTGATTATTATGTTGATCATATTTCTGGGAGCTGGCAGCGCGTTGATTGTTTGGCTGGATTACTTTACTGGGAGCTGGGAGCGTCTTGATTATTATACCTGGAGGTGGGAGCGCGTTGATTATTTCGCTGTTAATAGGGGCTGGGAGTCCGTATAGTATGATACGTACCTCGATCTGGTCTCGCTGATGGCTGTAGTCCTCGATGTCCCGTTCGCTCGTCTTCTCGATCGCCTCCCCTTTTCTCAGCTGCCAAGAAAAAAAATACAACGGTCGTCGAAATCGTGATCAATTGAGGATGGACGGGCAGCAAAAAACTGTAGGGTAGCTCTCACGAGGAACTCTCTTGCGCCGGTGGATATTTGTAACCATCGTAAACTGCGTGCGCTGGTGGAAGGCATACAAAAAACAATATACGTATGATACCTGATACTAGTCAATTTTTCAGAGATTTTTCGGTCGTACGATCACAACAGCCCGGGGGGAGATTCTAACGCTGCTGCGCTAACACGAGCGACACCGACCGACGCCTACCCCGAGAAAAACACTTACTGGAGCAAGTAGTACCATACCTGGTACCTGATGGTCTGCAAAGACTACTCGTATTCACCGATGCAAGACCGAACCTGCTGCGCCCCGTCTGACATTATCTTCTAAGCACAGCGGTTGTGACGCTCGTGAGGGCGAGAACGAACGCGCGCTTACCTCGAAGCCGTACATGCGTATTTCTTTGATAGCCTTCTCCGCCGCCTGTCGAACCTTTTCCTCCTTAGCGGGGTCTGCCACCCTCGGAGAGGACTGCTCCAGATCAGGAAGCACCAGCTGCAAGAACGCCTGCTGGGATAACAACGTGAGTGACAAAATGGCATGGTTAACCAAGTGGCATGGTTGACGGAATACCATGGGTGACAAGATGGCATGTGTGACATAATGGCCTGGGTGACAAAATAACATGGCTGACAAAATGACATGGTTGTCAAAATGACACGGTTTTCCTCCTTAGCGGGCTCCACCACCTGTGGAGGGGACTACTTGAGATCAGGCAGCACTATTCTAGGTGCAAGACGCCTGGTGGGAGAGGGGTGATACAAAAATGACAAATACCATGCGACAAAATGGCATGGCTAACAAAATTACATGGTTCACAAAATGACATGTGCGACAAAAATGGCATTGTCGCATACATCGGACAGATCATATCTCCATTTCACGGTCTAGATCTTTCGGGGCAGCTCGATCCCTGATACAACGAGCTGGACGATGTCGCGAAAAAAGTCGCACCAGATACCGCTTACTAACCCTTTCCCCACTGCAAACACGTTTCCACACTAATTCCAAGTGTTTCGTCCTCATTTCGGGAGCGCAGTGCTAAAAAGGGTTAAGACACTTGAAGCTGTTTTATAGTGCTATGCAAAATAAAAAAGTATCTTGAGGAGGTTTCCATGTTTCGACTTGCCTGGAATTGGTCGTTGCACATATAGGTGCTAGAGGTGAAGGAGCGGACGTTCTCCCTGCCCCGCAGCCGCTCCACCAGCACATCCGTCGGTACCGACATAACGCTCGGTAACTGCGCAAACACAGCACTTAACAGTAGTTGCGTCTCCCGGACGAACCTCAAGCCCTTAAAATATTGGCTGGCCCCGTGATATGAGAGACATCCAAAGACAATCGCGGACGGCGGACGGACGGACGGACGGACGGACGGGGGCATACTCAGTCATTGCTTGCCTTGGTCATTTGACCATGGATCACGCATCCCTTTCGAGTCGGAGCACCGTTCCTACTCCTAATAGGGACACCTCCAACATTTGGGCGCTCATTACATTTTTCCATATATTACATTAAAGGAAATTGTTCAAGCCCGTGATATGAGAGACATCCTAAGACAATCGCAGGGCGGCGAGTAGGGGTGGAGGGGGGGGCGTGAAGCGAAGCGCCAGGTGAGCCTTGGCGGGAAAATGATCGGAAATTTCAGGTAAGAAATACGGAAACTATTATTATTCACACACCGGACAGATCACGATCTAGATAATCTAGATCCCATATCTGCTGTTATGACATGTTCACAACAGCTGTATCATATAGCTCCCACCCGGTAAGCATGTTCACAACAGCCGTATCATACAGCTCCCACCCGGCAAACATGATTTATATCGCGCAGATCATAAAAATCAGGGATCTATCTATGCCACAAAACGTACAGATGATGCAATGGGACCTGATCTGTCCGATGCGATAACTTGGTTGATGGTTTCATACTGCTTTTGTACTGCCGCACGAACAGATGCAGTACAGAACGCCTAATAAGAAACACAAATACAGACCCAGGCTGGGTTTCTTATTTGGGCGAGGGTGCATTCTACACTAAATTCAGTATAACGGCTCCCGGATTTTATTTTTTTCCTTCAAATCTCAGCCTGGCTTTCTTATTTACCGTGTTTCTTGTCAGGTGTCCCGTACTGCTGAACAGGACTTACAGCAACCAGCTGTCCCAACCACCTACTACACCTACTACAACCAGCATGCCAGCCTCCAAGCTAGCCGCGTTATCCGCGCTCCGCGCTTCCCAGGCATGAAGTTCGTCCGACTCATCTGATCCTTTGCATCCGTCGGTAATCGATGGCACGCAATGTCGCTCGCGGTTACCACGGCGTCACTTGCGGGGGAGATGTCAACGATTTCCAACATGGATCAAACCCGAAATCGGGTGGAGGTACCGTATACCGTACAACACGCAAGAGAACACAGCCCCTGAGGCGAGTTTCGGAGCCGATTTTCTCCAAAACAAGGGGGGCACACACAACGAAAATGACGGTTATGGAAAAATCTCGCCGAGATCTTTCCATAGACCCATCGCTCGCCGTTTGCACTCTCCTGGTTGTCATGAACAAACAGCATCGAAATTCGTTCGAGGGTGTGTGTTATCTTGTGTGTACTACGGTAAGCTTTCCTTTCGTCTTTCATGCGTGTCGGTAACTGAGGAAAGCTTTTTCAAGGGTATGTTTAGTACGGTATACCAGGTACCAGGTACTGGTATACTTTAGGGTACCCGGGTGGGTACCCAACCTGATTGTTTAGATTTTTTTGATTTTTTTTTTCTCACTTTTTTACTTTCCAGCTTCTGGACAAGCCGTGGTCACAGGTGTCGTCCCTTCTCCCCCCCGG
>JAYJMJ010000404.1:233059-244756 GCA_036873875.1 Laminaria ephemera
AAGCCAACCCACGAAAAAAATGGTAAAAAGGGGCATTTTGGGCATTTTTTGCCACAACCCTAGGAAGATTCAAATTTATCGTGGGTCGGGACAATTCTAACCCAACAAATTTTAACAAATTTGGGTAAATCGCAAACACCCTACGAGTTATCTTGCAATCTTTACACCTTTAGAAGTGAACCCTTGTCTTTGGGGAAATACTCGGAAAAAGTGTAGACCTCTTTTGTCAGTTCTCACACAGAGCGAGCAAATCTGAGTAGGCTTGCGTCCTAGCGCCCACTCTATGGCAGCCCAGGGCAAGCGCAGTAAAATGCTCTCTGCTGAGGGCTATTAACGCAGCCGCACTTAAACGTTTGATTTTGTCCGTTACGCCTCAAGCACCCATGTCGTTGTTACTGTTGTTGTTGTAGTTGCCGTCGTCCTTTGCACTAAGCCGCTTTTTCTTATTTTCCCCCAAAGTAAAATGCTCTCTGCTGAGAGCTATTAACGCAGCCGTACTTAACGTTGAGTTTGTCCGTTCCGCCTCAAGCACCCATGTCGTTGTTACTGTTGTTGTAGGTCGGCGGGCTTTGCACTAAGCCGCTTTTTGTTATTTTCCCCCAACAATACCCGTCACACCTGCAATAGTAGGGTCCACACTGCTAACAATTCCTCAAGGGAAATGTGCTCTTCAATTTCAAAAGAGAAATAAGTCCCCGTGGTCACCAACCACGAAATAGAGATCATACACCGCGGCCGAAAAAACAGACGATTCTCGGAACATAACCAGGGACATTTCTCACCTGTCCCCTAAGTAGAATAAGGAGGGTTTCGTGCAAGGCGTCCAGCACCGCTGTCAGAATAAGCTCGTTTTCCTCCGCCGGGCCAACCTGGCAACCATAGCACACAGAGTCAACCGTAGCACATAGTCAAACATAGCACATAAGAGTCAAACAGAGTGAACCAAAGCACATATAGTCAGCCATTGCACATCCATAGATTCAATCATGTCACGTGGAGCCAAGCCATTGTACAAAAGCGCAGACAGGGCGAACGGCACCGAGCTGATTGGCGGAGACGCAAGCAAGGTACTTTACTCCAAACGCCTCCTCCTTTATAGAACTCCGCGATAGCACGACAAAAGGGGGTGAAAGGTGAATGTGGCGCTCGGCGCGGAAGAGGACCTGTGCGAGTGAAACCGTAGCCTCCCCTCCAAAGGGTTACATGAGCGTTACAAGACAAATGTCGAGCACTAACCGAATGCCACCGTTGCTGGTAACATGACCGTAAATCAACGTCACAGTTGGCGTTTCACAGTTCATATACCGTTACAGATACCGCCCCTCCTTCGCACGCCTGCGCTGCTGGAAAACCCACCACGTAAAGATGGACGTCGAGGCCACTCCGAAACACCGCCACTACGTCATCAAGTAGCACCACATCCGCCTCCGTTGGGGCGTGCACCTATTCAAAGTTGGGGTTTCGACAGCGGCGGCGGCGGTGGCGAGGGGGGGGGGTCCTTGTTTACGCCATGAGACAACAAAGCAAGAAGCACAACGCGAGAAGCCCCGACGCAGCCACGCATCGGCCTTTCCATGACCCGCGCTTTGCCCTTTTTAATCGGATTTAGTTTTTACCAGAGTAAGAAGCATGCATGTACGTCGAGGCTGGCGAGTGTATAACCCCTTGGGAACTTCAGAGGGAACAAAAAGTCTCAAATATATGACGACTAAACCATCGGCCACACAAAGCATCCGGAGCTGCCGGGGTAGGAGAGGTAAGACACGCGTGCAGCATGATCATACTCGTATGTACTGCTGCACGCTCTTTCTAGACGGTTGACAACATCGCAACTCTCGTGTGATTGGTCGTTATAAATGGGCCCGAAAATGACCCTATTGATAGCAAATGTTTGCTCTCTCGCGCGGTGAGAGAAGGCGAAAGGTTGTCGAGGTCACCGAAGTCACGCTCTTGGTCTTTCTGAAGAGTTTGCGCTCGAACATATCGTGTTTTTGGTGGACAGCATTGGGCCCTAAACGAAACCCTAGGAAAGATTCACTCTCTCGCTCTCGTGCGGTCAGAGAACGCGGAAGGCTAGGGTTGTCGAAGTGACCGAACTCACGCTCTTGGTCTGTTTTGAAGAGCTTATTTCTATCGTAGACGGTTGATAACATCGCATTTCTCGCGTTTTTGGTCGACAAAAATGGGTCCCAAAAGAAACCTTACTACGAGCAAAGATGTCGGATTACCGCAGTCCGGCATTACGGCGAGGTCACCATAACGGGAAGAAATTGGTCTGGGCCGCCGTAAGTATTTAACACCCCCTGTCCCCTATTCACTAAAGCCACATACTTATATAGGGAATCCCTGCATTTTCTCACGCGGGCAGCTCCGCTCGCTGTCACATTGCCACATTGGACTTTTGTTTTGTTTTTTGTTTTTTTTTTACTCATCCCATTTATTATCTTTGCACTTTTCATTCTCCTTCTCCCTCCCCAGTCGTAACTCAGATCCGGGGTCACAAAGCAGGCTCTTCTCCCTCCCCACTACGGTACGTGCCTTGATTTCATCGCGAAAATAATTCAGAATGTTTCTTGCCTTTTGCTGACACACGCTAGGCGCTATCCGCTGTCGATTTGGTTCAAATTAAAGAACCACATGGCAGGGCTTGAACCCATGACCTCCACATTTTCGAGGGTAACCACTACACCACCGGGGCGACCGGCCATTGCCTGTAAGCAGCTCAAATTCTGTTTTTTGCGACAATTCGCGAAAGCACAACCTATTTTGGCGGTAACTCGACATCTCTGACTACGAGTAGTAGGAACTGTTCACTCTCTCGCTCTCGCGCGGTGAGGGAACGCGAAAAGTCGAGAAAATGCCGACGTGGCCGAACTCACGCTCTTGGTCTTTCTGAAGAGTTTGTGCTCGAACATCGCCTCCGCGCCAAGGTTGGGGAACTCTACGCGGTCGTGGTATTTGCACGACACGCGGCCGCCATCCTCGTCGAGGATGATGATTGCCTTCACCTGCGGTAGCAAGTCCTGCTCAAGACCAGCCGTAACAAACGAATGCCCAGCGATTGTTTCATGCATGGGGGGAGAGAGGGGGGCGCGGAGGGAGAGAGAAGGAGAGGGAGAGAGAGAGGGAGAGAGAGTTAGGGCGAGAGAGAAAGCGAGAGAGAAAGAGAAAGAGAGAGAGAGAGGGAGAGGGAGAGAGAGAGAGGGAGAAAGAAAGAGAGAGAGAGAGAGAGAGAGAGAGAGAGAGAGAGAGCGAGAGAGACAGAGAGAGAGAGAGAGAGAGGGAGAGAGAAAGAGAGAGAGAGAGAGAGAGAGAGAGAGAGAGGGAGAGAGATTTGGGGCGAAAAAGTACACAGCAGTGTCACATCACCAGCACAAATACCAGCACCAACATCGATACCGACACCAATGCCAACACCACCAACGCCAACACCAACACTACCCACAACACTAGCGTGTTTGCGATGTACCAACTTTGGTTGGGTAGGAGCTGGGTAGGAAACATACAACAATAGTATTGAAACCGTCATATAATCACAATCCAAGGCCAACCCAACCCAAGAAAAATTAGATAAAAAATCAGCTTAGTTTTCATTTTTCCTACCATTTTTTCAATTTCCAACCTAATTTTTTCTTGGGGTTGGTTGGCCGTGGGCTATGAAATTCGTCGGTTTCAATACTACTTTTACATTTTTTCCAACCCAATGGAGTTTGGAAATCGCGAACACCCTCCTACCACCAACGACGCGCGCCACAATAGAGGTATCCCTTGTTGGCTTTTTGTGTTTTCTGAATGACGGGGCTCCTTAACCCCAAAATCGTCGGAATGTCGTTTTTCTTGTTTTTCAATCTGATTTTTTTTGTATACCTAGGCCATGGGTTTGGGCATCGGGTTGCGCTTTCAGTTCGCTCAAAAAAATATTTTTTGGGGGGGAGAGGTATAGAGCTCCTTAAGTGAGGCGCCTCAGAAAAAAAAACGGTGCACCTCTATCGTAGAATGTTTCCAACACCGCCGGTGAAGGACTTAACATCAACACCACTCCCCCAAAAACCACCCCAACCACTCCCCAAAACCACCAACACGACCCCCCACCTCCCTCCACCACCGCACCACGCAAACGCACCAATACCGCCACCACCAACGCCAACACCATAACCTTCAACTCCGGCTGCTCCGTCTCGAAAAGGATGCGTGGCCAATAATGGTCAAATGACTTAAGGCGAGCAACAAATGAGTACGCCCCCCTCCCCCTTACTCGCCTACCAGGTAATCGTTAATCGAAAGCCTTACTAGGGTGTTTGCGATGTACCTGGTAGCAACTTTGGTTGGGTAGGAGTTGGGTAGGAAAACATGTAATATCAGTATTGAAACCGTCGAAAGTCACAATCCAAGGCCAACCCAACATTTTTTTTCCAACCCAACAGAGTTTGGAATTCGCAAAGACCCTACTTACCACGCTCTTCGGTCGGCTCCGGCTGAGATCCGCGGAGCTGTTCGTCTTCTCTTCGTTTCGCCGCATTCCTTGCCTGAAATCACAATCACAACATCAAATTTATCAAAACGTCAGAACATCAACACATCGATACATCAATACGTCAACACATCAAAACATCAACATATCGCAACATCACATCAAACGCATAAAAACATCAGATCAATACGTCAATATATCAAAACATCGAAACATCAGACCATCACAACATTAAACGCATAAAAACACCACAACACCAATACATCAATATGTCAATACATCAAAACATCAAAATATCACAACATCACAACATCAAAAGCATCAACACATCAGAACATCAATCCATTAATACATCAAAACATCAAAATATCACGACACCACAATATTAAAAGCATCAAAACGTCATTACATCAGTACGTCAAAATATCACAACATCACAACATGACAATATTACAACACTATTAATAGACTACACCATCAAAACATCAAAACATCAAAAGCATAAAAAAAAACAAGGCATTAGAACATCATTACAACACTAGACTACATCAAAACATCACAACATCTCACAGCAGTATCAATACATCAAAACATCACGTCGCCAAAATATCACGACGCCAATTTATCACAACACCAAAAATCAAAACACGAAAACATCTCAACAATCAAAACCATACAACACCAAAACATCCAAAGATGGAATACATCAAAACATCACAAGACCACACCACGAAATCGTTACGAAACCGCGACGAAATCGTTACGGAACCGCAACGGAGCCGTAAAAAAAAAACGTCACGAAATCGTCACGTAAAACCGTCACGAATCCGTCACGAAACGTCACGAAGCCGCCATGAAAGCGTCATGAAACCGTAAAAAAACGTCATGTGACCGCCGTGAAACCGCCATAAACCGCAAACGAACGTCACAAAACCGTCACGAAACCGCCCTGAAACCGTCAAAAAACGGTAAAAAAAAGTCGAAAAATCGTCACGAAACCTTTAAAAAAGCCGTCACAAAACCGTCTCGAAACCGCCACGAAACCATACAAAAAACCGACACGAAAAAGCAACGTCATTAATCGTAAAAAAACGTCACAAAATCGCCAAAAAAACGTCACGAACCCTTGAAAAAACACTTGACCAAACGTCGCGAAACCGTCACAAATCCGTTCAGAAACCACCACAAAACCGTCACAAAACCTATTAAAAAAACGTGTAAAAAAAGTCACGGCGAACACGGATGTGTACACAAACCCATAGATTCCGTCAACATTTAGAAATTTCCGTTGGGCCAGTAAAAAATCACAAGTCACGATATTTTTTTTTAACTATAGGCAGAAGTTTTGGCTGAACCTGACTTGTCACACAACAAAGCAAGAAGCAAAAGCATCCCCACAAATATACAAAAACCAACAAATCCACCCAGACACTTACATCAAGAGGTGGTGGTGCTTGGACCCTTCCGCGCCCTCCGCCGGCCCAGCGACTGCAGGATCGAATTGAACCTTAAAAAAAACAAAAAACGCAAGGGTGGAGGTGAGGGACGGAGGGAAGGAGGGAGGGAGGGAAGGAGGGGGGGAAGGGGGGGGGGGAGGGAGGAAGGGAGGGAGGGAGGGGGGTGGAAGGAGGGAGGGAGGGAGGGAGTGGGAAATGTCGACAACGCGTAAGTACAGTACGCGGTAAAGCAACTGAGAAAGCGTCCGCAGCACAGGTTTCATCTATTTAGTGCAATCTGGTACACTACTACTGAAAATACGCAAGTACTATAGTTAAAAGTCGAACTGTAGCCATAAAGCAAAAAGCCACAAAGACAACGTCAAACAGGAGGAAACGGACGAGGAAGAACAAAGCGAATCGAACACAAGAGACAACGTTAGCAAGAGCGGCAGCAGCATAGGCTCCACCTACCATAATAAGTACCACCTGGTACCACAAACTACTGCTGTACCAGGTAATATTTAATACCGCCAGCTAAAAGTCGAACTGCTGTAGCCTTACCGGAAAACAAAAGCAAAAGCTACAAGAAAACGATAAGCAGGAGAAAACGGAAAAGGAAGAACAACACAAACCGAGGAGGCAAATATAGCAAACGCGGCGGCGGCAACAGAGCTTCCTCCTACTAAATACTACAGCCAGTACCTGGTACTGCTGCTGTACTAGTTAAAAGTCGAACTGGAGCTTTATCGCAAAACCAAATCAATGACACACAGGCATCCTTAAAGCAATCAATAAGGCAACAGCAGTAGCAGCAGCAACAGCAGCAACAGTAGCAGCAGCACCAGCAGCAGCAGGGTTCTACCTACGATAAAAACGCGCGAATTAACAATCAAACCGGAAGCATACCTCACAGTTTGCGAAAGCACCAGGTATGGCACTTCGAAAGTACGTATGCAGCAAGCAGCTTGCAAAGCTGAGTGATAATGGGGGTCGACTAGCTAGGTCGAGAGCTCACAGCTGACTTGAACTGGTGTATCATACTCGTAAAAAATATATATACCTACGGCAGTAGTATGTATTGATAGCAGATACTCATACATCTGGCAACAGAAAAATGCCAAGAAAAAAAAAACCGACGTGCACACAAACCCTTGGGAAATTCTGAGAAACAAAATCTCAAACAAGACGACAAGGAACACCTGGAAATTCTCAAATACCGATGTTAATGTATGGAGGTCTTGCATTGTATAGTTCTTGGGGCTCTACGGCAGCCTTTTTTCTTTTTTGTCCATCCCATCTACTGCATTATCTTTGCACTTTTGCACACGTCGAACAGATCAGATCCCTATTCATGATCTGTGTCCCTCAGGGCAGACATATCCTTGGTCTATACCAGGTATGATCTGCATGGCCTATAGATCATGTTGCCTAGTGGGAGCCATGTGATCTGCATGACCTAGCACATGCTTCCTGCGTTGGATCTGTACTACACAGATCCTGCATAACATATCATAACGACAGATATAGGATCTACAGTACTGTAGATGATCTAGATGATCTAGATCGTGATCTGTCCGACGTGTGCGCTTATACTTTTGTCTCCAGCTCCATCCCTTGTCGTAATTCAGACCCGGGGTCACATAGCAGGCACCCCCTCCCCCCCTCCCCTCCCCCGACAACGGTGCGTAGCTTCATTTTTATCGCGAGAATAATTCAGCATTTTCTTCTCTCGTCGGCTCGCGTCGAATCTTGAACACACACGCCAGGCGCTTTCTGCGAGTCAATTTTAGCACAAGAAAAAGTCCCTACAAACTCGGGGGGGGTCGGACTCGCGAAATCGACCTTACTAGTTATACGAGGCTTTCAGTGTTTACCACTATTATAGACCACCGGGGACGCAGTCTGTAGTTCTATTGATAGTATCAATTCTAGACAATCCGATATTTTGACATGTCGTTAATTCGATATTTTGACATTTCGATACTTAAAGGTTTCGACACTATTTCGATACTGTATTTCGATACTTCAATATTTCGAAATTTTGATAATTTCAAGATTTCGATACTAATTCTTATTTCGATATTTCGATACTACTGTACGATATTTCTATTGTATCAAATGGAGTTGTTTGATGTAGACTACCTGGTACCAGGTACAACTTTTAGAGACAATTTGGGCAACAGATAAGCCCGAAGCGGCAAAGGCTGCAGCCTGAGGCCTCATCACCGCCAGTGGCTTACAGTTGCTTACAGTACAATGCAGTAGCAATAGCAGAAGCTTACAGCAGTAGCTTGCAGTAGCTGATAGCAGTACCAAGTAGCTAACAACAGCGGTAGACTAGAATAGCTGTTAGGGTCAAGTTGTGCAACAGATAAGCCCGAGTTGGAAACTAGTTAGTTAGAGGCCTCATTTACAGTCAGTAGCGTACAGTAGCTTACAGCAGCTTACAGTAGTTTATACCTGGTATGTAGCAGTGGTTTCTTTACAGTCAGTAGCGTACAGTAGCTTACAGTAGCTTATACCTGGTATGTAGCAGTGGTTTACAGCAGAATCTTACAGCAGAACCTTGCAGTAGTTTACAGTAGTTTGTACCAGTAGCTTACAGTAGGGTATAACAGTAGCTTTCGGCAGTTTACAGCAGAGGCTTACAATAGCTTACAGCAGCTCACAGCAGCTTAGACTATACCAGTAGCTTACAGTAGCTTATAGCAGCAGCTCACAGTAGTTAATAGCAGTAGCTTACAGTAGCTTGTAACAGTAGCTGTAGACTATAACTCTTAGAGTCAAGTCGTGCAACAGATAAGTCCGAGTCGGAAAAGGCGGTAGCATGAGGCCTCGTCTACAGCAATCAGTAGCCTACAGTACGTAGCTTATAACAGTAGCTTATAGCAGTGCTGTAGTTTACAGGAGAATATTACAGCAGAAACTTGCAGTAGCTTATAGCAGTAGCTTACAGGGAATAACATTAGCTTACTGTAGTTTACAGCAGGTTACAGTAGCTTATAGCAATAGCAGTAGCACGGTAGCTTATAGCAGTAGCCTACAGGAGCTTATAGCGGTAGCTCACAGCAGCTTTCGAAAGAAGTTTAGCAGTACGCAGCTGACAGCAGTACGTAGCTTACACTAGCGTATGGCAGCTTACAGTAGTTTTTAACAGTAGATTACAGTAGATTACAGCAGTAGCTTACAGAAGCTTATAACCCTGGCTTACAGCATAAGACTACAGCAGCCTACCTGGTATAACAGTAGCTTAAAGCAAGAGGTTACAACAGTAGCCTATTGTACTGTAGCTTACAGCAGAAGCTTGCAGTAGCTTACACAGTATGTTTCAGCAGTACTGTTGAGGTATGCAGTACCCGTAACCATGGCACTAAGGCAACACCTTGTCGCACAACACTTCGTATCGGTATGTACGTAGTGACATCATACCGGTACTATTAATATCAGTCTATTACTACTGCTGTTACTACCACCAAAACAAATACCAGGTAGTAAACACGAATACTGCCGCATTGCCTGATCGGGCCAATGCAAATTTCAGCAGCAGCCAAAAACCTACCGCGTGGTTACTGTAACAGGCGGGGCGGAGACAAAAAAACATATCAGTATGCTTTCTGGTCATCACTTTTACTCTCACTTTCCATCTCAACTCTGAGGAGCTTGTTACACATAGCGACTTTGAGCTTTTACACGTAGCGACCTTAAGGACAAGTCTTGGTCACGGGTGTCCACCCTTCTCCCCCCCGGCACATTCCTTTCGTTTGTATCGCGAACAGGGTTCCACATTCGCACAGCTCGTCAAGTTGCATCAGTTATTGCTAGGGTAACTACCGGTAGTAATGACGCTCTCGCGCTGTCAGCAACGTTAAAACGAAAAAGCCGACAACCCGCGTTGACTGCCGCCATCCATTTCCACAAAAACAGCAAAACCCAAAATCCTGACAAAAAGCGAAGCGCAGCCACACTCACAATTTACACACAACAGACTACAACGCAAGCACACATCACAGGATATACAACAAACTCACACCATACCTGGTACACCACAACACAGAAACACACAATACACCACAAAAACACGCAAGAACAACCATCTACAAACTACAACACAACAAACAAACAACACACCACACCACACCCCACCACTAACACAAACAGAACGGGACCTGAAACACGTTGTTCTCACATGAACTCATCTGTAACCACAGACTAGATTATGGCAATGGGCTATCATATAATGTGAGTTCAACACATTCCGTGGTCGCAAGACAGGCTCCAATACTCCCAAAACATTGGGACAGATCAGATAGATCCTCTTTTCACGATCTAGATCTTCCGGGGCCTGTAATCCCTGATTTATATGATCTGCATGATCTAGATCATGTTTGCCGGGCGGGCTCCGTCATGTTTGCCGGGTGGGATCTGCACGTCACGGCCCTTGCGCGCATGCGTGCCATGCGTGCCGGGTGGGATCTGTACGGTACGGCTCTTGCACAACATCTCACAACGGCAAAATATAGGATCTACATGATCTACAGTAGATCGTGATCTGTCTGACGTGGTTCTGTATAATACGGCTCTTCCACAACGTCTCATAACGGCAAAATATAGGATCTATATGATCTAGATCGTGATCAGTCGGACGTGGATCTGTACAATACGGCTCTTCCACAACATCGCACAACGTCAAACTACAGCATCTACATATTCACAGATGGTCCAGATCGCGATCTATCCGACGTGCGAATAATTCTATGTGGAAATGTGGGTATACCGTGTCTACGAGAACATCGTAGTATACGATAGCAATTACGGATCTAACTTTCCACGGCGCCAAAAAAATAGAGACCCACTTTCGAAATGGCTCAAGCCTTTTTTCAGCTAGGTCAAACAAGTTGATTTCGACCTCGAAGCAACACCACACATCCATCAACGCACAAAGCTTGACGGCAGTTACAAATGTCCGTCTGCCCGAAATCCTAGCGGCAGCTAACGGTATAGACTATTACGTTGTGACATTCTATACGTACCGTATACAGGGACCGGCGATTTTCAAATTCACCGTAGATACAATACGAGCATCAGGGCACTAAATAGGGCTCCGGCGCCCGCCGGCCCCCACGAAGGGGCCGCCGGAGGCAAAAAAAAAACAACGCGATAAGTGCGTGAATACAAGCCCGGAAAAACACTCAAACAAAAGTGCGTTTAGACGCCTATAACAGTTTTGCCGCCGTACGGCGAAACTAAACAGGCGCCCCAAACAATTTTCTGGCCTCCACTGGCCTCGGGCGAAAACCACACGCGCATTTGTTTTTTTTTCGTCTCGAAAACACGCCTTCCGGCGCCTGTTGCGTTAAACAGCAAAATCCGACCCTGAAGTTGCGCCAGAGCAATAACCCAACAGCTCAATACTCTGGTGCGCACGGTACCTTGGGACGGCGCATTTCAAAATTCGCCGGATACAGAAGTGAATACAGTAAATCCTGGTAGCATCTTGGTACAGTATGCATACCAGAGATACGTATTACCGCAGATTTCAGCGCGAATCTGCCGGTAATACCGCTGGTAACACCGCAAAAAAAAAATGGAAAAAAAAAAGGGCAAAAGCGACAACCGCGCTAATGTTGGTCAGGGCCTCCAAGGGGTTAATAGTAACGGATAGTAAGGGACTGACCTTGATGATTGCAGCGGCACACTCCGCGAACTGCTGGCTGCCGCAGTCAAACTCCACCACGATTGAGTCTCCTTTAGCTCCCATCACCTAGGAATACAAGAAAACAACAAAGG
>JAYJMJ010000405.1:8888-21070 GCA_036873875.1 Laminaria ephemera
GGTATATACGTAGGGGTGGGGGTGCATGCATGTTGCATGTTCGCGAGGAGCGCTTCTGTTTTGGTTTTGCCCCGGAGACATTATATGAGGTGTACTTTTATTTGTACCTGGTATCGTTTTTTTTTCTTTTTACGGTCGCACACGCGGCGCACGGTGTTGTTTAGCAGAGGCGGCAGCAGTAGCAGCGGGCCTGCTTGCAGGTGGGGCATGTGGGGCAGGTGGAAGTTTTTTTTAGCATTGTTCATGACGGCCGGTGGAAAGGGGGGAGGGGGGGGGGTCTTCTCTCGCACCATTTTGGAGGGCCGATCATGCCCCACGTTTTCATGTCGATCTTTACTTCGGTTGTTTAAATCTTTGTTCGGAAAAATCGTAGAAATTTCCTGGGCTGGTCGATCGGTCGCCTTGGTATAATCGTGCAAGTTTCGGGGCTGATCAGTCGCTTAAACTGTTTTCGTAAAATTCATAGAAAGTTCCCGGGCTGGTCGAGGCCCATAATTTTGTAGACCGAGTGTTTTTCGTCGCGCCACACTACTGCCTCTACGGTTATGTGCCGGTACTGCCTGCGGAAACTTGGGGCTCGCCCAAGGGGGGCTGCGGACAAATGCTCCCCGGTTTTACAACAGTCGTTGTGATGTTTTGAGGTAGGGGGAAGGGGGTGGAGAGGTGTAATGCGGTACTGTACATGGCAACGGGTGGGGGGGGGGGCAACTTAAATACATGGAAGTTCTGGATAATTTTGTGCGGGAGTTGGTAGAGGTTGTGGAATGTGAGGGGTTCACAGGGTGGAGGGATTGGAAGGGGGGGGGGGGGGGGGGGTGAAATCATGCTGATTTGGACGAAATTTCGAGGCCATCACATTGTACTGCTGCACTCTTTGTTGATTCGGCTGGCTCTTTTTTTGTGTATTTTTATTATACATATATTACCTGGTACAGCAGTAGTAAGTATTAATAGTACGTAGCAAAATTTTAGGGTGTCCCGCTTTTTATATATCCATCCGTACGTCGCTTACTTTCCCGTTAGGTTAGGTTGGAAGTCGCTTGTCGCTTCGACGTTTTCTTTGTCGTCGACTCTGGTAGATGTGCGTGTGTTGTGTGTTGTGCTTGTGTGTTTGGTGTGCAATGCTTGCCTTGCCGGCGAACCAACGAAACGGCAAAGCAGCAGAGCTGCGATGCGGCTCGGGGTGTGTGCAATGTGATACCAGGTGTATACGAGGTACGAGGTACGGGGTACGAGGTACGGGGAGGTACGGGATTCGAGCCGTTAGCTGCGTGGAAAGAGAGGGTGTTGTATGTCGGGGGGAAGGCGTTATCCTTCCTGGCCTCGCTGCCAGTCAAGAGCGATTTACCCCTGGGAGGGGGCGCAGGCGGCTATGCTACCGTACAACACGCAAGATAACACACCCTTCTGCGATGATTTTCCAAGTCGATTTTGATCTAAACAAGGTTAAACAAGGGGGGGCATACACAACACACAACGAAAATGGTGGCTTTGGAAAGATCTATGCTGTAGTCAAGATAGTCGAGACTTTTCCATAGACGAATCGCTCGGCGTTTGCGCTTACCCCGTTGTCGAGAAAATCGGCTTGGGAAATCGTCGGAGGGGTGTGTTATCTTGATTATAGGATACGGTACCTCTCTGAGGAAACGAGGGCGGTAGTAATTGTGCTGGTACTGCACGATCGCCTCGAGCCAAACACACACAAAAAATAAAGATTCAAAGGACAGGTTTGGGTGGTGCATACGATACGATACGGATGGAAATATCGGAAGACACACTCGACACATTCGCTGCGAAAGACGAGGCTGGGTGTCTGCGGTTCTTGAGTCGTATTCTGGTCGCGGCTTGGCCTTTTCTTTTTGAATTTGGTGTAGAATGGTTTCGTGGTGGTGGTGTCGTTGGCTTCGTGGTTCGTGTCTGAAATGTATCCCGGGGGGTGTGTTATCTTGTGTGTTATACGGTAGGCATGGACGCGTTCAGAGGTTGATGCCGAAAGTACAAGACCATTTGTGACTGAAAATACGGGCGCTTGGTAGACAATAGGAAACAGTACGGATAGTTTGTGCACCCGCGGTTTGGCTGGCTTGATCGACAAAAGGAAACCGTACGAAACAGTACAAATAGTAGTGTCCGCGGTTTGGCTGGCGTGGTAGACAAAAGGCAACCGTACGAGTAGTTGTGTCCGCGGTTTTCTCGAGTTAGTCAACGTTTTTGAAAGGAAGCATCGGATTGACAAGAAATGCCTTGGGATTTTGTACGCCCTTTAGAAGGGGTCCAAGGCCTTGCTGGGCCATGCCGTCTCCGTATACGGTATCATACGATAACTAGCTCTGGTAGAACGCGGGTGGGCATAGGATTGGCGTGGGGAGGAGGGGAGTGCTTGGGAATTGCTGTGAGTTGACCACTTCTTGTTTTTAAGTATTTCAGACCGTAGTACGTTCAAGTCGACAAAGTGTGCCTGGTAGTGTGCTCGTGCTCGTAAGGTTTGAGCTTTGATCATATCTTGCGTGTTTGCTTGCTTGCTTTCGGTTGCTGCCCTCTCTGCCCGTGATGTACCCGTAAAAAGTATCGCTCGAACCTTTCTGGATTAGTCCTTTCGGAATTAGCCGCGGTTTTACCCTATTTTTTCTTTTGTCAGAAAAAAGGCGACATCGCCGAAGTTGCCTTAGTTTTTGTCGGACGGCAAAATGTTTTCCCTACCCCCACTGCTGTGATAGCGGTGGTAGTGGTGGTACTGGCGGGAGCGCAATGTACAGACGAACACAACAAGCACCATATGTCAGCCGCGATACATGATTGTGCTGCAGGGCGCGGCAAGATGCACCAGTATGCAGTGGCTCGCCCAACGCGTCGTGGGTACAGAGCAGAGCTCTACTCTGCTAGGGGTCAGTGTGTAATAATGACCTGGTTTGTTTGATGCAAATACCGAAATATATTTGTTGCAGAGGAATGAATATCAATGCGGGAAGCATGCAGTGCCATGCATGCGTGACTGGACTGCACGACGACACCACCACTACCACGACCCGGGTGCGCCTTCGTTTCTTAAACCGTCACAACGTACGATGGTCACACATAAACAGCAGCAGCAGCAGCAGTTGAAACAAATTTCTCGGGAGTAGTTTCCGTACTCCGTCACGTCGGGATAAAAATAAAAAAAACTCCCAATCGCCCCCAACACCCCCACACCACAAGGGTCACACGAATCGACGCATTGCTGCTGTCTGCTTTGAACGACGAGTTATTTCCCGCTGCGCGCCTTATTGATCACTACCAACCCCGCTCCACCCTCCTACACATTATAGCGTAACAAAAGGTGGTCGCGCACAGCAGCACATCAAGCAAAGATGTCAGGAGACATGCGAAGCAAGGGAAAACGCTCGCTGTCCAGCGGGTAGAGCCGAGTGTTCCACACTAAAACCTACTGTAGTAGTCTGGTGTCAGCCAAGGCAAATTTGCTGTCTGTCCAGGAGTGATAAGTGCTATCTCCTGACATCAAGGAACACAAGAAAAACAACCAATACTGGGCAAGCCAGCCCAAGTGCTGCTACTCACACCTACGGCCGCGGTCTGCCTGTCTGACCTATTCCAACCTAACCTAACCGCGCCATGAACCATATAGCACAACTTCGTAGCTGAATTATTGGGAGGAGATTCCTCGCAAGTGCAATATGGCATGGTGCGGTGATCGTCCAACGCGCATCGACATGTGTAGCCGAGTGCCCCAACAGCAAATCCTCGTGAGTGAGGACGTCTGCAGTTGATGCTGTCCCGCCACCCCAGCTCTGTCCGCATAACGGGTAAGCCCGTCACGCTTCAAGGGTCAAGTAACAATACGCCTCAACCCATACCTACCATGTCCACCATCAACAGCCCCCCATCTCGACCCGCCGAAAAAAAAAAAACACAAATCGAGAAAGGTTAAGAAGTCACGGTCAACGTTTTGTCGGAGGCAATTGGTGGCCTTTCCGTCGACGGTCGCTCTTAGATTGGAGGGTGGAGTAGAGACCTTTCCGTATTTTCTGTGCCACCTCGATCTCTATACGCATACAGAACAAGAAATATTGCCGAAGAAAGAGAAAGGGGAGAACCTGCGCGCGGTTTTCCTGTAGCGGGTAACGTTGCAACCGTACGTACGTATACACGCGTCTTCATCACTTTCCGAAAGTGTTCGTGTGGAGCTACATAATATACCGCGAAAAATCAAATGATAAACATTAAAATAAAATAAAAATGCTTCGGGGGCCTTGCGCCAGAGCCCCGCCCACCGTAGCCTCCACCCCTGCTCCTCTCGTGTTTACAGCAGGTTAGCAGGTACCCATCACATCCAAAACCGTCCAACATCAACAATCGATCCAAGATCAAAAATTGGCCACGGCGCTCCTCCTCCGCGCCATCCACATTCCAGAAACCTAGAGGAGGCATTTCGCCGCCGGGAGCAGACAGAACGCCAGTGGCCGCCCCCCGCCCCCCCCGCCCCCCCCAACCGCCCCACCCCCCCCCCACACATACGCACTTGCATCCTCCCGCCTGCCACAAAGTAGAAACAAACCCCTACCCCCGCCCCGCTTCCACGGCGGTAGCTTCCACCGCGGCCGGAGGCTCAAGGGAGTAGCCCGCCCAGCCCCGTCCCATGTGCAGAACCACGGCAGGAGTTAACAATGTCGGGAACAGGCTCGTGTCGTCGTCGTCGACAAGATTACGCGCGTGCTGTGCGCCAGACGGACCAGAAGCGCTGGGCGGCGGCGGCGGCGGCGAACGGGACGAAGGTCGAGGTTGGGGGGGCGCATGTAAACGCTCGTCGGCCCCTGCCGCCGAAGGGGGAGACGCGACGAAGCCCTCCGCGAGTACCTGAGCGAGGGTGGGCGAGGCACTTTCGGCGCGGCGACGAGGCTCCTGGGTAGCGCCGACCCAGCCAAATACGCCCCGAGGTGGAGAAGAATTCGCACCACCGTCACGGTCGGCCTCCTCTGTGGGTGGTCTCGCAGAGGGGAGCGGAGCAGCGTTCGCCCACCCGAACATGCCTCCCGCGGTGAGTAAACCTTCATTGCTGTTGTCGTTGATGTTGCCGTCGTCGTTGACGTTGGTGGACGCGTCGCTGTCATTGGTGCTGTTGGAGTTGGTGCTGTTGGAGGCGTTGTTGGCGAGGCTGTCGTTGTCGCTGGCGCTGTCATCATCGTTTTCATCATCATCATCATCATCATCATCGTCGTCGTCGTCGTCGCCATCGTTAGCATCATCGTCGTCGTTGTCTTCGTTGTCGTCGAGCGCTCCCATCCCAGGTGGTGTGGCGGCAGGTAGAGGAGCTAGGTCCACAAGTCGAAGGCTTACCCCCCGTTCCATTGCGTCCTCCCCGCCACTGTCTGCCCCTCCTGCGTTCCGATCGGTGACTGGCGAATGGATGACTGGAAGCGGAGAAAGGCCCGCCCACTCCACGATCTCCCGCATGAAAGACGTGCCCGGTTCGCCGCCCGAGATCCCGTAGGGTTCTTCCACCGAGAAACGCCGAAAGAAATACTGTCTCCCGACCGCCCTGTCTGAAGCACCACTGTCGTCACTGCTACTGGCATCACCACCACCGTCACCACCGCCACCATCACCAACACCACCACAACCATCATCACCAACACCATCATCGCCACCACCACCACCACCACCACCACCACCGCCACCAACACCGTCACCAACACCAACACCCCCACCACCAACATCACCACCAACATCACACCCGTCTATCCCCGGCGGTGGTCTCCCACCAGGGGGGGGTGCGACACAACCCTCTCCTGTCACGGAGGCCATAGCGTTAGCGTTGGCCGACTCCTCGACACACCCGGCGGGGATATGCGCCATGGACACCCAGCGCGTCGCCTCTCCCGCGGACATCACGCCCACCGCGCCCGCGCCTGCGCCTGTGCCAACGATCTCCGCAGGAAACCTGGTGGCGAGCAGAGGAACCGCCGCCGTTCGTGCAAAAACAGAGTCCACAGTCATGCCGCCGCCGCCGCTGCAGTCGCTGCCGCTGCCGTTGCTGCTGCCGCTGCTATTACCGGAGACGAACATCCCGCCTCTTCCTCTCGAAGCAGACTCGAGGTCACTGCAGCTACTACTGGAAGTGGACGCCGCCATATTACCCACGACCGTGCTCGACGCTAAGCCGCGTAAGAATGTGGTGACCTCCGCCATCTCCGGCCGCTCCAGAGGATTTCGGGAAATGATCTTCTTCAAGAAGTCGCAGACCTTTTGTTGGTTGCGATGCGCACATAAACGGATACAACAGGGAGGAGAGCAAGCGGCCGAGGGTTACCAAAGGAATGATTGATTGCAGGCCATCTGCGAATGGTCGCGGCCTCACACGAAACGTTTTTTGGTTGCAATGCGATGCGCAAGTTGCGACGCGAAGAAATGGACGCGATATAGAGAGAGAAAGTGGCCGAGGATGCGAGGTTATGAAAAACGCATGATTGGTTTCACGCGATTTGTTCAAGAAGTTACGTACGTTTGGTTGCGCTGCAATGTGCAAATGAACGCGGCAAGGAGGACAAAGGGGGGAAGCGACCGAGGTTGTGGGGTTGCTTTAAAAACGCATGATTTGTTGCACGCGATTTTTTCAAGAAGTTACCTACGTTTGGTTGCATTGCGATGGGCAAATGGACACGAGAAGAGAGGAGGAAGCGATCGAGGTTGCAGGATTTTCAAAAGCATGATTGATTGCACGCGATCAGCTCAAAGAAGTCACAGACCTTTTGATTACGATACGCAAATAAATTGACCCGATAGGAAGAAGAGCAAGAGCGAGCGGTCGAAGTTGCGAGCTTGCTAAAAACGCGTGGTTGATTGACCGCGATCTGCGAATGGCCACGGCCTCACCAACTCGAACCGAGGAAAGCAAGCGCAAAGTCGGGCACGCATGGAACCTAGCGCGCGACAGAACCGGGGAGCGAAAAAAGGTATCTATTGATAGGAATTTTCGCATACTCCTACAGACAGCAGTACGGGGGGGTAAGCGTGATTCTTCAAGAAGCGAACTCCCATCCATAATGTTGAGAGGAGCTTAGGAGGGAGAACTGGTGCGGCTTGACAGTGCTGTTTTACGATACGGGCCTTTATTCGAGGCACGGTATAGTGGTAGCCGTTAAAGTTGCCGCCATTGTTTAAGTCAACCTCAAAACTTGCAAAAAACGCCTACGTACATTCGATTTTTAGTCGACCTTTGGCGCGTTCTTGGACACGGAGTTACAGCAGATGAGACATTGTCGGGCCCTGTCTTACTACCACGAACTAGATCATGGCGATGGGTTAATGTGAGAAACAACAACACACCTTCAACAATGCATAAAAATGAATGCAACATAACTCACATTGGCCAGCTCCATCAGCGGAAGAGCCGGGTTGAGGTTACCCGGCGTGAGGAAGATGCGCGAAAAGCTTCCGTCGGCCATAGTTCGCTCAGTAACGTCCTCCTGCGAATCCACGCCCGATAGGGTGCACGAAAACGCAAGCCAAGGGTAAGGGTAAGGGTAAGGGTGAGGGTAATGGTAAGGGTAAGGGTAAGGGTAAGGGTAAGGGTAAGGGTAAGGGTAAGGGTAAGGGTAAGGGTAAGGATTAGGGTAAGGGTATGTATAAGGGTACGGGTAAGGGTAAGGGTAAGGTTTAGGGAAAAGTTAATGTTGAGGGTAAGGGTTAAGGGTAAGGGTAAGGATAAGGGAAGGCAGCAGGGTCGAGTCAGACGCGCGCGGTGTGTACTCTTGTTTTCTTCTTCTTCCGTCGGGATGCTTTTTTTAGTTTTTTTTGTGACCACGGGCTAGATTTCAGGGAAATGAGCTAAAGTGAGAACATCACCATCATCATGAGCATCAATAGGCGCGTGGGCGAGCATGCCATGCCGTATATGGAAGCCGTACTTCTTGTGCTGCGCAACCACGCTGATCGCGAACAACGGGAGACCATGTTTTTGGGCGTCGACAGTTACGACACCACATGAGTCCACTCGAGGTATTCTTGTGTTGTTATTGTTGTTCTCACATGAACCCGTCACCATTATCTAGTCCGTGGTAACAAAGGCAGGCTCCAGCAACTCTGGAGTGGAAGCATACCTCAACCCCTATCGAACTACACCCATGTTTTCGGTGACAAACTATTTGGAATTAGTGTGGGTATAATTTTTGCAGTGTGACACACACGATAGTACACCTCGGAGATAAATCTGGTTGGCCCCGACTCACCCAGAAGTCGTTGGTGTCTTGGTCTTGGGATTGCAGGCGTTCGAGTCGCTCTTTCTCGGCTGAGGTCATGACACACTGCAGCGAGACAGACACAGGCGGTGCGTTTCGTTTCGTACGGAAAACGTGAAAACGTAAAAACGTAAGAACGTAAGAACGTGAAAACGTGATAACGTGCAAACGTGAAAACGGGAAAAACGGGAAAAACCGGAAAACATGAAAACGAGAAAAACGGGAAAACGTCAAAACGTCAAAACGTCAAAACGTGAAAGTATATAAAAAACGAAAAAACGGTCAAAGCTGCTGCTGTTGTTACTGGTGTAGATCGACCATGAACCCTTCTGGGGACCCAGGTATAACGACCTAAACACGACATGTGCGGTGTTATCAACCGTCTAGAAAACGCGTGAGGCATTACCCGTATCATCACGCTGTGAGCGTGTTGTGCACCTTCCCTGCGCTGCACTATGGACACACGCCCTCCCCCGGCATCCATGGCTGTTTCGTGTGACCAAAGCCGAAATCGGTACTTTTAGCCAGCCCTTTTCCCCTCTGAACCCTCAAAGGGGGTAGCGCCTTTTGAACTGACCCTCGGTTTTCGGGACACAGTGCTTGGACACATTTTGAATCGGTCAAAGGGCTAAGGGCAAGACGAGCGTAGTATCGCCACGGGGCGTTCGAAACAAAAAAGAGGCCGAGCACGGCTCCGGACAAGTAGATGGTTGGACTGCGCTGCACCTGCATTGCGGCATTTTCGGCGGTGATTTCGTATCCACTACGTAGATCGTACTGCTATAGCGACTTTCACTACGCACCCACATCCCACGGTACCGCGTTTTCAAGTCCTGACACTCCTATCAGATAGGATGGGCGGTCCTACTCAACTACCGAATCAGCGCAGACTTAGTCCCTTCTAACGCGTGACAAAATTGTTACCTGATCTTACAAGTTATAGAAGGGATATTTTACCGGGAATGTACTATAGCGCTCAGTGAGCGCTGATCAACGTAGTGCAGTACCAATAACACCATCAATAATACCATTAATAATACCATTAATAATACCATTAATAGGTGAAATTTCCTTTAAAAGTTAAATCTCCTCGTGCCAACATCGATTCCACCATATCCCACCAACACTCCCGCATTTGCTTAGCCATAAACACGCCAGCTTACCGAGTGCGTCCACATGTTCACATCCTCGTGCTGCCTGTCGGGGTGGGCCAAGATGAAGCACAAGTCACTGCCGACCGCGAAGGTGTCGTGGTTCGGGGCGGCTTCGCAGGCTTGGTGGAAATTTTCCAGCGGGACCCTCCCCAGCGTTCCCATTCGGACACCCTTCATCTCGCCGCTACCTGGTGTTTGGGACCAGAATAGGTGTAGTACAAGATATGTCATGAGATTGGGGGCGGGATTGAAATAGCGATAGACGTGGTATGGGAAACACTATCATGAGCGTGATGAAACCGACTGGAACCCCAGAACCGTTGTTGGAAAGGCGGGGTGCGTCAATTCATCAGCCGCCCGAGAAGATGAGGGCAGGGCCCTTCCGTGGACTACGCGAGGGCATCGGAGGTGTGACACATGACGCGAAAGCTGACCAAAAACACGAAACGTCTACCAGTACAATTTTTCTCCCACCTCGTTCACTTCGCGCCATCTATACACACTGTTAATTATTGTAAGTGGGTAGTTCTAGTTCAATCCCCTTGACAACCCCTACTGCTGCCGAGTGATACGTACTCACCACACCACAGTCCGGGATCGGTCAGTTTTCCGACGAAGCCCGTAGGGCCGTCGGAACGGCAGATCAAAGTGTTCCCCAGCTTGTGGTCGCAGTGCACCATGCCAAGGTCGTGCATGAAGCTGAGACCTTCAGTGGCATCCGCCTCCAAGCTGGAAATACAAAAAATCCATACATACAGCAGCAGGAGTGAAGGACACTACGGTATTTCAAGGGAAATAACTTTGGGGTACCCGGGTACCAATCCTGATTATCTTGGTCATACCTGGGTATAGATACCCAGGTACACCCGCTTCCAAGCTGGAAATACACACATACGTACATACATACGTACATACAGCAGCAGAAGCGAAGGATCGTTACTAGAGTTTTGTGACCACGGGTCAATTTTCAGGGAAATGAGCAAATGTGAGGACGTCATCATCATCATCAGAGGGCGGTCGATTGGTGGGCGATACGTTTTGTTCCCGCAGTTGTCAAAGCAAGCGAAGGAACGCGCCACGAGTCGGGCACAAACCTAGAAAATAATGAAATACGGCGGCTGTGAGTTCGGCCGAGTGAGTGTTCGATAGTCAGCTTTGCGAGTTTTGAAAAATAAGTTTTGCACGCCTCTACGTTTTCACGCCCGTTTTCGGTGCCGCCCCTCCTCCCGCCCCCGCCCCCCTAATTGCGCGTGGAGGCAGAGTCGCCACGAACAAACCCACACTGCTTGTACATAAGATCACCCGATGATACAAGCGAAAAACGGAAACTGTCGTGATACGTAAAAGCCATGTCTAAACTCCACCCTGTAGAACCACATGCTCGTTTTTAGGGAAACGCTTTGATGGAAAAGGGCAGGCTTAACCCGATGACCAACCCCATGGCCTAGGTATAAAACGAGTCACATTGGAAAAGACAATGAGATTCTAACGATATTTGGTGGTTAGCAAAGCGAGTTTCTCATGTACGACGACGCCAAAAAGCAGGGACTGCCTTTCCAGCCTATCAAAAGCGTGCCCGAATCTTTATGTCCCGTGTCCCACCCGACGACCGGAATCTCCCAAAAATATTCATTATAAAAAATCTTGTTCAGACCACACAGTTTTTAGATCCAACCGTTTTGGGACGCACACACACCAACGCCGAATGACAGCAAATCAATGTGGGCTGGATTGGGTTGGGTTGGGTTGGGTTGGGTTGGGTTGGGTTGGGTTGGGTTGGGTTGGGTTGGGTTGGGTTGGGTTGGGTTGGGTGGGTTGGGTTGGGTTGGGTTGGGTTGGGTTAGGTTGGGTTGGGTTGGATTGGATTGGATGGGCGACAGTTACAAATGTCCACCAGCGCGAGTTCCTAGCGAGAGCTACAATATCTCCATGTTGAAGAGGCCCATCCGGCAAAAAGTGCTACGCGTTAGGGTCTGCTTGCCTGATCTGCTGCGCTAGCGTGAAAATATCTCCATGTTGAAGAGGCCCATCAAGCAAAACATTTCGGGCAAAAAGTGCCACGCCTTAGGGTCTGCTTGCCTGATCTGCTGCGCTAGCGTGAAAACAATGTCGCTCCGTCCCGTGGAAGCTATGAACATGTCGCAGACAGCCACCTCCATCACCAGCCCCTCCGAGCCAGGGAGATCGTTGATGCAGAAAACGTCCACGATATTCTTGTGCTCCTTCATTCTGAGACGTTGGACGCAGGAAGGGGGGTGGGGGGAGAGGGAGGGGTAGAGGGGGGAGGGGGGGAGAGAGGTGGGGGGGGGATCGGAGGGCAGGGGGGGGGGGGGGGTGAGGCAAGGTGCGCGGATGTCGGCGCTCGTCCGAGCGCCCGACGCCCGACTGCTAAAACACCAGTACGCAGTGCAGTAGAACAACAAAATCAGGAACGGGCCACGGGGAAATGCCAAAACCATCAGCCACACTTGTTTTTTTTTAATCGGTGCGCCTGCCCCAATTATTTCACAAGGCGCCGCAAAAATCCGGCTTATTTTCCCCCACCAAAAAAGAGTGCCGAGGCCGGAGGTTTTCTCGGAAAACGTCATGTAAACTGGGCGGCGCGCCCCCGGGGCTCCTTTTTAACACGACGTGCTAACGACTACCAGGTATAACCTCAACGTCTCACATGACGTACGCCATCAGCTCCCTCGTCAAGCCCGTCGCATTGAGACCCTGAATACATTTTTTATGAACGGCGATGGGGGGGGGGGGGTGAGTTAATTGTTAGTTTTAAATAGAACGGCAGGTAGGAGGG
>JAYJMJ010000405.1:34106-45543 GCA_036873875.1 Laminaria ephemera
CCAGCGGCCTCAGCGTTGCGTTTAAAGGCGGCGATATGAGTGCCCCCGGGCCGTGCGGGTTGCTCCTGCTGTGGCGCTGGGCTGTCCTGCTGGACAGCTGGGGTTGAAGGACCTTGCTTATCATTACGGGCGTCCACGACTACCTCGTGGACGCCAGCAGCAGGTGCTTTGGCTCGCTCATCGCCAGCCGGCATATCCGGTTCATTAGTCAAGGAATTCGTCTTCATCGCCGGCGCAGCAACATCCGTGGAGTCTGACCCGGGTGCTTTTTCTTGACGACTAGGAGACCCGACCAGTTTGCTCGCTTCGTGCAGACGGCGCGTTGCCTGCTCCCTCTCCCGATGCGCGCGTTGCTCCGATTCTTTGAACTTGTTTGCGAGCCAGGCCTCGTTCGCGCGGGCCCGGACATCGTGCACCACCTCCACCCGGCGCCCCGCATAGTCAGGGCGCTGCTGGATTGCCTCCCTTTGGTCCCGTGCTACTACTACGGCAGGCTGCCTCAACCGCGAGCCGACAGCGAGAGCCCGCGGCGTGACCTGTCGAAGCGAGGGAAGGATAATAATTAATCCACGGGCGGGCAAAAATATCGCAGCGGTTTGGCTCCTGGGGTTAACTTTTTTATAACTGCACGCCCGTTGTTGGGGACAAACTGCTTGTAATTAGTGTGGGATGATGTTTGCAGTTCTCAAGGACAGACAGACAAACATACGCCCCGCGAACTTACAGCCGCTATCGTGTTACATACCACTCTGGACGGAAATTTAAGGACCTTTGGAGTACTAATATTAAATCAAAACGGTCCTTACATTTCCGTCCAGAGTGTCAGGTATTACGTTACCTTCGGATGTGGCGTAGAATCGTTGCTTGGTTTACCAAATTATAGTAGATACGTGAGCTGTGAATTCGATCGATAGATTAGTTCGACACCCAGCGCTGCAAGCTGCGTGATACGTCGGCCTCTCGTGTTCTATGTTTCTCACGAAGTTTATAGAATTGATATAAATAAAATGCCGTCCGCGGGTGTGTTAAAATTAAATTAATTCCTGGTGAGGCGTGTAGGTCGGTGACTCCCCCTCTGGGTGCTGCCAGGGGCTTTATTTTGTTGGATTGGCGCCAGCACATCAGTCACCAAGATTTGTTATCTAGTGTTTAATATACATGGTATCGTACCATGTATCGGTACGATAGTTCGTGTGGCTCGTCAAGTTTTTTTTGGCGAAAACATACATATTCCTAGTCTAGCAGGTGTTCAGTATTTAGTACCAGAGGTGGCGCTCGTTGTTGTTGTTGTTGTTGTTGTTGTTCTCACATTAACTCTCATCAGCAAGTCCGTGGCCACAGGACAGGCTCCAGTCACTCTGGAGTGGAAGGACACCCCAGGAAAAAAATAAACAAACCAAAAGTGGCACGCGTATTATATATCATGGCTGTACAACTACATGTAGTACTCGTGCTCGCAAGCAATGTCGGCCGGTGCGCCAGAGATTGGGGTGACGATAACCGTTTTAAAGTTTGGAAACGCTACTAATATCAGTGTTACTACCGGTACAGTTTTTGTTTTTTGTTTTTGCTCATCCCATCTATTATCTTCGCACTTTTTCTTTCTCCTTCTCCCTCCCTATTAATAGTCGTATAACTCAGATCCGGGGTCACTAGGCAGGCTCTTCTCCCCCCTCCCCACTACGGTACGCGCCTTGGTGTTTATCGCGAGAACAATTCAGCACTTTTTTCCCTCGTCGACTCGCGTCGAGTTGTGCGTACCCACGCTATAAAGCGCTCTCAGCAGTTGGTGTCTCTAGAAGAAATAAAAATCTCCATACCGAGATTTGAACCCCTGACTCCAACTTACTTAGTAGTATTCGACGTTAACCACTATTAATAGAAGGCTAACCGGGGCGGGGCGACAGCAGTAGGCTACGTACATACATAGTCTAGTTTAGTCTCGTTTTGCAGATAGGTGGTGCCCTACTATAAATAGACTACCGGTAGACAATTCATGTTAACGGTACCTGTAACCCTTCTGGAACCCAGATGTAGCGGCCTAAAAAGCTTGAAGCGTGGTCTTATAGTCGAACCTTCTAGGAAGAGCGTGCAAACAGTTAGTACTACACAAGTATCACAAGTATGATCATGTCGCGCGTGTGTCGTACGTCTCCTAACGCTGTACGAGTACGTCGGACACTCTCCTACCCCAGCAGAATCCGATGCGGTTATCGGCGGCGCTGCTTGTGTTCAACGCACTTTCCCTATTATTTCCCAAAAAAGGTTGATGGTTGTTGTCGGACCTCTCGGCAACGTTTCACGAGTTACTACGCTAACCGCCACAGCTTCGGCAAAAAAAAACGCGGCAGGCAGAACAAGAACCACCACAGTGATTGACGGGCTGGGTTGAATGATGAGGTGACGAATTGCCGAGACTGCCGTCTGCTGTGTTATTCTTGGCGATGACGAAACCTCGTTCCCGTGTGAGTTATACAGCAAGCGAAGCGCGTTTTATTATTATTCGACTCCAGCCGAGGACATCTTTGACAAAAGGGCAAGGGTCTACTATGAGTACGACGCTTGGTCAGGTTTCGCGTTTCGTGCGTGGACGCTTCTTTTGCGTGCTGTATACTTTAGTACCCTGTAAAATGCGAAGAACGCGTTTATTTCACATTTCTCGTGCCTTCTTATGTAACGTTTTCGTACTAAAATACAACATAAATTTTGACGTATTTGAAATATTTTTTATAAAATATACCTGGTACCTGGTATCCTGGTATTCTGTTGTTGCGTACGTATGGATGATAATACCAGCAGGGCGTACTTGCAATACCAACGATCTTTTGCCCTGTGGCACAATTTATCTGAAATTCGAATACCGCGATCGCCCAACAAGCACTCTTTGCGACTCGGACGCAGCAGCTGTCTATCATACCGGGGGCAGCACGCATGACCACCACTCTCTCGCAGAAAACCCTGTTGTTGTTTGATGACTATTATAATCGAATAGATATCTCGTAGGCGAAATAGCGGTGGGCGGAGGGTTACCAGATCGTTACGTTTTGGTGAGTTCGTGGTAAAAAAATAAACAGGTTCTTACGTACTTCTCACAGGTTACTTTTGTTACGTAGACTACGAGTGCTTCGTACAGTCAGTATAGACCACCGTACTGCTGTAACTATTGTACGAGTAATCTTGCTGCACGAAACTTTGCATATCGAGGGGCGTAAAGTACTCGCAAACACGCCCGTAGTATGTATTATACTCCACAGCAGCCCAGTTTGCTCTCACCTGTCGAGCCACGCCCGTGCTCGGTGTCAGCCAGTCGTGGGCACCTCCCCGATCACAGCACCCCAGACCAGGCGTCATCATCATGCCACGGAGCACTGCTGCTGCTGCTGCTGTGCGTTCGGCGATACACGTGGACTATGCAAGTAATGTAATACGACGTACCAGGTACCTCGTACGAGAATACAAACGAGCTCTCAAATCGGTGGAACTAAAATAACCTCCACAGGGTCTCGCTGCTATGAAGAAGGCCCCCTGACAGCCAGGCGTAGATGGTCGCCCTGCTGTGGTGGCGGTGCTCTTTTCAGGTCAGCATGGTGTCTTCAGGCCACCATGCCGTGCATCGTCTTCAGCCAGAGTCAATGGCCTGTCTGGGATGGAGAGAAACGCACACGGCAGCAGCAGCAGCAGCAGTAGTAGTAAACGTGGTGGGAGTTGTTGGTACATGGCATTCGTGGTCCCGGGTTAGTGCGGTACCCTTTAGTGCGTGGCCCCATTTTAGTGCGGTAAAAATCGCTTCTCATGATCTCGTCATTCGTACAAACTGCCGCGCCATCCCGGGGTGGTTCGGGGTCCCGCTTTAGTGCGGGTATTGTTGTCTGGCAAGGCACCGCACTCAAGAGGGACCACGTACGGCAATTCTGGCTCTCCAAGGGGCAGGGAAAGGCCGTTGATTTAAGCTGGTTGATTTTCTGGATTTTGATTTGTTTTGGTTTTGGCTCTTCCGTGCCGTTCGATTTTTTCGAAAAAGGATCTGGCTCTTCCCCCCTGGTCACAACATTATAAGAAATATCCTGGAAATATCACAATTTGGACGGAAATGTAAGTATCGTTCTTATATTCATATTCATACACAAACGGCCCTTATAGTTTAGTCCACACTGGTAGGGGTATTTATTTACCGAAACTAAAACTATCATCCATTGTCGGCGTGGATGAGAGCGCGGGGGCGCGGGCGCATGTATGTGTGTCCCGCGGTTTTGTTCGAGCGACCAACATACCAACCAGTCCTTCAGCGGTGCCGGCGTACCGGCAGGGCACGTTATGTACGGGGTACGCCACCCCACCCCTTGCTAGCCCAGGAACCATGTCACATGCTACCAATAACGAGAATGGTTGTGATCTATATCACACGATAACGCAGAACAAAAGAATAAGCAAGAAGAAGACTCTGCATCACAACGATCAATATGCTCTTTTGCACATTACTCTCAGCCCTGGGTATAGCAAGGGAGGGGTTACAGCAGTAGGTGCTTACAGCACAACAATGTGACCTGCAATAATAGTACTGCTGCTGCGCGTGCGTACGTTGTCCCGTAAGAGACCTCCGATACATACACCACTATGCTACTGCTGGTACTAGTAAGTGGTACTGATTTATTCGGTATGCCAGTATCGTATACATACATACATCATGTAGTATGTACCTGGTACTATTTATTATTGGCAGCGCCGCGGTGACCTCCACACTTGCTTGGCTCCTTTGCTTCCTCTTTTTACTGACGCACGCTTTTTTTTTGCTATCCGAATATCACCGATCGATATGAGTGCTGAGGTGCTGAGTGCTACGATCACATTGTACAAAGAGTCGTACAGGAAGTACCAGGAATAGTGATAACGCGCCCATCATGTCAACATACATACATACACACCGCCCATATCCAAACCCCCATTGTTTTGCCATTTCTCTCACTTAAAAAATAGAATATCCGCAGAAGCAGCGTCGACGCGAGAGGGTATACCAATGAAGGCGGGATCAAGAGATCAACCATGTATTATACAGGGGACGGGGGGGGGAAGCGGAGTTGTAGGCCTGCCCTGATTATAGGCCTGGTTGATGAGGTAAAACCAACAGGGGGCGTTTTTTAGTCATGAAAACGTTTTTTGTAGTTGTTAATATTATTAATTATTATTCTGTGCGCCTTCCGACAATGTAGCGTAGATGCCGTTCCGAAGTAAATCGAATATCCTTCTGCAAGGAACGCCTTTTCCAGGTCATCTCTGTGACCACCCACGTCGCGATTTCGCGCCGAGTGCACAGAAACTACTGGTATAAACTAGCCCTGAGGGACCGCCAGTCCACTAGGGGAAGGGAGGAAGAAGCCGGAGGACTGCGGCCAATGACCTGGTGATGGAATATTGATGAGGAATAGGATATAATACAGCTGAAAATGCATAGATGTGGGGAAGGGAATTGGGAAACAGTAGGCAGAGAGTCGTAGGAGAGATACTACTGCCACAGTAGACGGAAGGATTTTTAGTCGTTGACACGGGTATCAAAAACGTCCCGCCCAAAGTCCAAGCATATACCATAGGACACGGTGGTAGCTCCATAAAGACAGGGTGGTGAGCAAAAATGAATTGCAGAACACCGCCTGCTGGTGCTACTAAAAAATTGCTGCCCGCTGTATAGATGGGAGCGCGATTGGGCCCCTGGACCTTCGGTGAACGACTGCGACTTAACCCATTCAGAGCAGCAGCACAATTTATCTCAGACTAATTCCAAGTGTTTTTGTCCCCAAAAACGTGGGTGCGATCCACAGGGGTTCCACAAAAAAAGCTCTTCGATTGCGGATTGTCGTACTACGTACCGGTACGAACGTACAACGGGACGGGCAAGCAGGACGGAGGTAGGTTTGGTGCGGTATTCGGGTGCAGCCCGGGTAGAAGCTACAAAAAAGATAAGGTATGGCATCTGTCAATAGTTTCGCCTGCAACAGTAGCAGTGGAACCTACCGGTACGTATGAAATATTTTTAGAGAAAATGACCGATTGCATTGTGCGAATCCAACATTCAGAAACCGATCTTTGTTGACTCCTACTGCAGCGCTAAACCTGCGTACTTAGTCTACTTGTTTACTATGTGAGCTTGCTGGGCGGGCCGCTACGCTTTCCCGCGGGAATCCAATTTACCGGCATGTATTTTACGCCAGGCGATGTCATATGGGTACCTCCGCGTTGTAGAAAAGCAACACCCGTGCGTTCCCCAAGCAGTCTGCCAACAGCTCGATGGAAAACCCCCACATGACAACCTAATCTTCTGCAGAACGGCAAAGCTGTCTATCAGCCTGCTTGTGAAGGGGTTTTAAGAGCCCTAATCAGCGCAGTAAATAAGTCCATGTACCCATCACTCTAGAGAAAACGTGACGCCTTAAAAAAAACTCGTTTATTAGAGGGCATACAGAAGACCACACAAACATTGTCAAAAAAGCTGTCGAACACGCTCAGGACAAAACCCCGACCCGCCGTATTCAAAAACGTAAACCGAGATCCGCGTCACCGTGTCTCTTGTGTTCTTGACCAAAAAAAAAAAAAGAGTGGGATGACATTCGAACAAAACCTATACGCAGCCAATGCACATGCGGGTCTAAAACCATCCGAGTGCGACATAACACATCACCCTGTTGCATCCGGGCGCGTCCATAACTCACAGTCCGTGGGAAGCTAACAAAAAATGGCAAACTGTTGGCGCCATCGCACTATGATATCTCGCTAGAGCACTTTCCACTTGCAATCTGCGAGAAGCGAACAAAAAAGGTGGCAAACTGTTGGCGCCATCGCACTAAAATAGCTTTCTAGAGCAGGTCCCACATGGTTACCAAGGAAATAGAAAAGTGGTGCTGGCCTTTTCCTCCCTACAACCACCACCACCACCATCGCCAATATTGGCTACAGCAAAGCGTTAACGCTGGCATCACACCACACACGGAAGGGGCAAGGGCCAGCTACAAACGCGCCAGCAGCAGCAGAAGCACTACCACCGCCGGGAGCACTGCTACCGCCACCCCACCACTAGCAGCAGCAGCGCCGAAAACGCCGAATTACTGCCTCGAAAAGCGCTCTTCCGGGAGCGCCCAACCCATTTACACAAAAGATTAACAACTTTGCACGAGTACAATTCAACAACTCCTGACGCCGAATGGGTCCAGTTTGCCTCCTGCCGAAAATTCTGTGAGTACGTACTGGTACCAAGAACCGCGGTACCACTAGACCAACTAGGCCTACTATACCTACACTATTAAACAACACGGGAACAGTACGAGTGTACCGAAAAAATGCTGTCTGCACATTGCGGCCCACGCAGCAGCCCCGATGCTTCTTGCCCCAAGCGAACCCACAACATGTTAGGCAACACCATGTTAGGCAACAACACTTTAGACAACATGCCTCAACAAGATAATCGGCAACAACATACTAGGAGTTCGAGGGGTTCGGGTGGCAGACGCTTCCCGGGGTGAAGGGGTTGAGGAACAGGTAGTCGTCCACCACAGCGCCCTTCTCGTTGTACTGGAATATTCCAAACACAAAGCACACGGGGGAGAGCAGAACGAGGAGCGTTACGACGTGGTTAATTCCTTTTGCACTTCGGAGGGGAAAAGTGTCGAAAAAAGGCAGGGATGACCACAGTATTGGCTACACCAAGCAGCCCGAGCTCTCGGGTAGGGGATGTGCCCGAACTGTAACAACAGGAGACGTACGACACGCGCGCAGAATGATGACACCTGTACTGCTGCACCCTTTTCCCCAGAGGGTTGATGATAGCGCACTTGTTGGTTTTTGGGTAGCTATACCTAGATTAAAAAGGGGTAAATAAGTTCACCCTTCGACTATTAATACTATCAATACTAATACTGCTCATGCTCACGTAATCCAACTTAAAATATCAAGCAGTTTGTAAACGCGCTGCGCTACACCACGACGTCTAATACTGAAGGAATACAGCCCAAAACACGTGGGAAAAAAGTGCAACCTTGGCGTAAGCTAAGAGTGATTGTTGCCATTGTCGTCACAACCATTCCAGGCAGGAAACCGTCGGCAAACATGCCACGAGAGCATTGAAACACAACTGAATTGATACGTGTTGCCTCGAGTGCAGCGTCGCGGCAGCACCCTATCAATACTAGTACTGCTGTAGACGTAGCGAGGGGCTTAATAAGACAAAAATTAACGTCGATCCACCGCGCCACGACATTCTCGCACACCTCTCCAAGTTAAGTATCTGGTACGAGTTATGAGTACCCAGTCTCTTAAGGTTCACACGGCGGACAGATCAGATCCCTATTAATAGTCATGACCTATGTATTTCAGGGCAGACATATCCCTGGTCTATATGATCTGCATGGCCCATAGACCATGTTGCCGGACGAGAGCCGGATGATCTTGAACGACCTAGCACACGTTTACTGGGTTGGATCTGTACTACACAGATCCCGGACAACATGTCATAACGACAGATGTAGGATCTAGATTATCTACTGTAGATCATGATTTGTCCGCTGCGTGCTAAGGTCCTATGTTACTCCCAGCGAATACCCCGCTCAAAGCCGGTGCTGAAGAGCTATAAACACCACGAGTGACACTAACGTGACCGTATGGTCCCCTCTATATTTGTGGTAAAACTTTACCCGCCGCCGCTGCTGCCCAGTCCCCCCACCAGCACCCCACGACATCCTCGCAAACCTCTCCGAGCTATGCACGTACCAGGTGCGAGTTACGATTGCCCAGTCCCCAAGACTTTATGGTACTCCCAGCGAATAGCAGGCTTAATTTAACCCTTTAATTACTGCAAATATTATCCCACACTAATTCCAAGTAGTTTGTCCCCAAAAACGTGGGTGCAGTTCTAAAAGGGTCAAGGTCGGTGCTGAAAAGCCAAACTCCACTGTGAACGAATGAACCCCTGTTGTGTATGTTACGAAAAAACATTTTCGGGGATAAACTAGTCGGAATTAGACCATTAATACTATACCTGGTACCTGGTATATATTTGCAGCTATTATAGTAAAGGTTAACTCCAATGCAACTGCAACCCACGTGTCGCGGACAAACTGTTATACTTGGAACGAGGGTTGGATAATCTTTCGAATTGAAAAAAGGATAAAAACAAACTGTTAATACCAGGTACTGCCTAACCCTTTTGGAACTGAAAAGCATATTCCACATTAAT
The DNA here is from genome assembly GCA_036873875.1 of Laminaria ephemera. NCBI lineage: Eukaryota > Phaeophyceae > Laminariales > Laminariaceae > Laminaria > Laminaria ephemera. The sequence goes on from JAYJMJ010000405.1 coordinate 43,324, forward strand.
TCCATCAAAATTTGTCCCCCAAAACGTGGGTACACTTCTGAAGGGGTTAACCAAGGCTCACCTTGACCCCGCCGCTGACCCAAACCGTACGCCGATCGCAAGGGCAGAAATAGCTGCACGGAAAACTTCCCACAATCGCCACGATCCACGTAGTCAGACCGCAGTACCGGTCCTCCACCCACATTCCCATAGTGGGGGCTCCAGGCGGCGCCATGACAGGCTATATACCAAATACACGTCACGTAGCATGTCATATGGCATGTGTAGGTATAAAAGGGACAGTGTGTAGCCGGGCGTGAAATATTAATTAGTTTGGACATGTAGCCGGTCATGTAGCATGTCTAGGTATATAAGGGACAGTAGATAGACGACATTCGAGTGAGACGATATATACCATTTTGACACCAAGGGTCAAGAGGGTGAACAAAAAAGGGGTGGGGGGGAGGGTTACTACGGGCAAAAGCAAGTTTCTAACTTACCCGCCAAAAATTAGGAATCCCTTTCGAGATGGCTGTTACGACCGCCGACCGCAGACCAACAACACCCAAGTTGACCACACTTTCAAGTATCCTGCTGCGCGAGTTCCTAGCGACAACCACACCATATGTTGGCTGGAGGCATGCGAGGCTACTCGGCTGGAGGCGCGTGATGCTAGTCGGCTTGAAGCATCGATGCTAGAAATAGTTGGCTTGAGGCACGCGGTGGTCGCAGGGGAGGGATATCGCAGTGGAGGAGACTAGAGCGAGGGGGATAAGACGACGGGTCGAAACAAAAGACTACGAGTTCGGGGCAGTGCTGTTGTTGTCGTCTGCTGTTGCTGTCGTATCGCGATCGGACGACACCAGCACTTCCACCGGAGTTCGACCTGCTAGCGTTCTACTGCAGGCACACCTAACTGCGTCCTGTCTTAGAGGATGTGCGTGCGGCCAACAGAGCAATCCGCAATCCAGGTGAGCTGGTCCAGATGGGCCACGGTTCGGCTCGCGCCTACATATGATAGAAAAGTTGGTGCTGCCATCGATAGAGTTGCTGCAGCTAACACCACCTCGATCGCGGACACCATCCGGATTTTCGCCGCCTCCACCATCGACGATTGCTATTGCCGTATTATTAGGGCTGTAGGTCGGCCGACTACAAGTCGCCGACCAGTAACTCGCTGGCTAGGAATTACAGTTATTACGGGGGAACATAGTAATCAGGACCAAATATGGCTAGTAAAAACAGGTCAATATATAGGTTTTTGTGTATGTCATGGGTTCTATTTACTATGGTCCTCCGTAATAGTTGCGTTCGGTAATTTGAGGAGTGCTACGTCTTTTGCATCTGACCGGCGCGTTTAGGGCTCGATGTATGGTGCTTGTTAGTAAATACCAACTGGTAAATACTACCTGGTACCTGGTACATAAGTCAGTTATTAATAGTTGACTGGTTGGCATGTACTCTGCCACCCAACCAGTAATAACTACCAGGGTACCTGGTAGCGCGGAATATCGTACAAAAACAAAACGGTGGTAGAGGTGGTTCCAGGTTTGAATTTCGGCATAGTTTGGCCCCCCAAACATATTTTTTGTGGGCAAAGCAACACAGGTGCCTCCGGAGGAGGCTGCAGTCAGCGCCGGAGTCAAAATCTACGCTACAAATTTGCACACCCCGCACGAATACGAAAATATTTGACGACTACTCGCGAAATGCATTCGTCAAATAGGTACTACAGTATTCGTCCACCGACGAATACTTGCCCCATGTTCCTGGGTATTCGTCCAAAGTACGAATACTCGCCCCACGTTCCTGACAGGGTATTCGTCCACAGCACGAATACTTGCCCCATGTTTCAGTATTCGTCCGGTGGACGAATACTTGCCTCAAGCTTTGGAGAGGGTATTCGTCCACAGTATGAATACTCGCCCCATGTTTTGGAGAGGGTGATCGTCCACAGTAGGAATACTCGCCCCATGTTTTGGAGAGGGTATCGGTCCACAGTACGAATACTTGCCCGATGCTGAGAGAGGGTATTCGTCAGTGGCCGACGAATAATCTGCCTTACGTCAGGCGAATACTTTGGGGACGCACGGTTACTCAAGTGCTGTAACTGTGTGGTACTGCTTTTGCTGGTACTTTAGGTGGTAAGCTGGTTACCCTGTATTATTAATACGATCAACTTCCCGATAAAGGTAAGTTGAATACAGTACGCCGGCGAGAAGGAACAACCGCTAGTCTCGC
>JAYJMJ010000405.1:110645-125357 GCA_036873875.1 Laminaria ephemera
GTGTCACGCCAGTGGAGCCCCCCTCCAGCGCCGCAGAGAACAATAATAACATGACAATTCGAAGGATATACAACAAACAGGGCAATGTATAGTTTTTTGTGTTCAACGTGGGTTGCGATTACTACGGTTTCCCCCGTAAAAACAACTGTTAATAGCCGTCAAACTAAGCCGGCTCACAGCTCTAGAAAAATACCTACAAGAACGATACTTACAACCTATATAATACCCGGACGCGTCCTACGATAAGAGGTACCTGGTAGCACTTTTGGACAATTTTGTTTCTGAACGACGGGGCTTCTTAATCCAAAATCGCCGGAATGTCATATTCTTGTTTTATGCAATCTGAATATTTTACTTACCTAGGCCATGGGTTTGGTCGTCGGGTTGCACTTTCAGCTTACTCAAAATATTTTTTTTTGGGTGAGGTATGAAGCTCTTCAAGTGAGGAGCCTCAGAAAAAAAAATGGTTCAGGTTTTACCGTAGCATGTGTCCCCAGTACGTACTAAGTTACAGCAGTAGTGGGGCCTATATGTAAAGGCGGGATAGTGCGAAGGAACTACGACCGCCCTATATCGAGAGGCCGCCCTATTCGCTACAGTGATACACATTATTAGACATTTCCAAATTCGTTATAGGGCGGTTGATCGCCCTAATGAGGTTCAACTGCTACCTCGACACGGCGGGAACCGCCCTATCGAGTGAATACTGCGTTTTAGTGTACAGCAGTATAGCGTGCTATTTCGGAGGACCAACGATACACACAAAAACCTATATATTCCGCTGTTTTGACTATTACGGAGGGCCATAGTAATCAGGACCCACGATATACACAAAAACCTATATATTCCACTTTTTTTACAAACAATATTTGGTCCTGATTACCATGGTCCTCCGTAATAGCCTTTTTGCGAGACTCATCCAACGACGTTTGCCGTTTCTTCAGGATAGGAATTTGATTTTTTTTCGATACACCGCAGTTTCCTCAAGATCAGTTTCGGACGCTATTTATCCGAAAAATAGGCCACTTTTTCGGATGAAACTGCGATATATACCCGAAATTCGTTTTGCGACATTTTTTATCAAATTCAAACTGCTATCCTGAAGAAACGGCAGACGTCGTTGGATGCGTCTCGCCAAAGGCTATTAGTCGGTATTTGAGAACATCGGACTCGATTCTCCCGTTCCCCGGGTCAAACACGCCTGCGAAGGTGCTGAAACCGCCATTTTCGGTGTTTAGAATCAGTTTATTATAAGAGTTGGCCTTACACTACACCCGTTGTCGAGAAAATCAGCTCGAAAAATCTTCCGACGGGGATTTTTGCCTTTTGTGTCATACGGTATGTCGACGAGCGACGCGCGACAAACACAAAAGAACGGTACGAAACAGATGAAAGGCCACGATAGGAGTTGGTTAGGGTTAGGGTCAACTTGTTCGGCACGTCCGCTGTTGCTGCTGCTGTTGCTGTTGTTTACGCGCCCATGGGTGAATTAGATAGACACCCATTGGCCACCTCCCTCGAGGCGGACATCGTGGCGGGATCGAGCCCTTTGACGCGTCTCTTTTGTGTTTTTGCGGCAAGAGTTGAGCGTGTCTCCAAGCTTTCTCTTGGCGCTACAAGTCACTCTCAGAGTCAAGCAAACTGCTCCCTAGGATTCAGCTGCTTCTGCTGCAGCTGTAGAGCCGGTAGAACTACACTTTTTACTGTTACTACAGTAGGTAGCCCCCTTTAAGGGACGCCGCGATAACGAAAATCGGTATATGTGGGACCTCAAATTTATCCGCATCGTTTTTGCCCACTTTTAACACTTTCAATAATGGACCCCATGTCCCTTAAAACGGGCCAATAGACTTGCCTCCCGCTTGTAAAACGCCACGTACATATCTAGAAAACGAGTTATGTGCTCCCAAAGTGCCAGATATGCCGAATCTGATAAGGGACATCGTATATAAGGGACCTCTCCGCCCGGACGCACTATGGTCCCTTAAAAAGAGCCACCTACTGTACTTCAAAACTGACCCCCATCTAATTTCAAGTAGTTTGTCCCCCCCCAAAAGGGAGCACTTGTGAAAGGGGTCAATATTCATACCTGGTAGTAGGGTTTGACTTTCCCTTTTTCTTGCAATCTCTTACAAGCGCCAGCGTCGCGTCGAGGCCCGCTCGACCCGTGGCTGCCGCGGAGGGGCAAACGGGACCGGTGTCTATTGGTGCCAGTCCTCAATCTGCCAAACATCGCGGGAAAAGCAATGCATTCCTTTTGGCCCGGTGCTACAAGCTCGCAATTTGTAGAGCTGTAAGATGGGCGGCTTCGTAGCTATTACAGATAGTTGCGCGCGTTAATTTGGCGAGGTTCTGCGTCTTTGTATCTGATCGGCGTGTTTTTGGCTCGAGATGCGTTTTTTATTACAGTAGCAAGTACTAACGTCAATTACTTGGCTTATTTGCCACCCATTTATCGGTAGCGCACTGCTGGATGACGATGGGTGGACATAACAGTTTAATGTGAATATCACACATGCACACCAGTGGCCATGACGTACGGCCAACTCTCAGCCCAAGAAATTTCTCTCTCGGACGTCTTATCTCCAGGCCACCACAAAGGGCGATGCGGGGCGGTGGAGGTTGAGTGTCCGCAAAGGCAGATGCGGGCGAAAGCGAAGGAGCTTGCTACCCTGATCAGAGATTCGCCGATGGTGGTGGTGCACACGGGGGCAGGCTTGTCCACGGCAGCGGGTAAGCGGGTACCATAGAATAAGCGGGTATCACATTTAGGGTAGGTGGGTCTCTTCGGGTTAGCGAGTATCATAGGATACGAGGGCATCGTAGGGTAAGCATGTATTAGCGGGGATCATAGGGTAAGAGGATATCATAGAGTATGCGGGTATTGTAGAGAAAGCGGGTATCATAGGGTATGCGGGTATCATAGGGTATGCGGGTACCATAGGGTATGCGGGTATCGTAGGGTAAGCGGGTATTATTGGGTAAGCGGGCATCATAGGGTAAGCTGGTATCATAGGGTAAGCAGGTATCATGGGGCAAGCGGGTATCATAGGGTAAGAGGGCATCATACTCGTAGGGTAAGAGGGTATCACAGTGTAAGAGAGTATCATAGGGTAAGCTGGTATCATAGAGTAAGCGGGTATTGTTTTGGGTACGAGGATATCGTTGGGTAAGAGTATCATAGAGTAAGCTGGTATCATAGGGGGAGTGGGTATCACACCGTACGTGCAGGTATCACAAGTGCACGTCGCGGCTGCTCATAGTGGCCAAGAGTCGACCATGAGAGAATATAGACGTTTACGACATAACATAGGGTTTGTTGTAGACAGATAATGGCATGTACAGAAGTATCAAAATCGTGATCTAGCCGTTGGTAGGCAGGGCCAAAGAACGAGCGTTGTGTGGAAGGACGAGTGCACGTTGCAGCAGAGATAGAAGACCGCACGAGCATAAGGCACTACCGTAGCTGTCAGGCTACCAGCTAGCGCTGCTGCTGTTTTTCAGCAGTCGATCAACGTGATGATTTTGGAGTGCTTGTTTCAACCTTTAACTCTTGAGAAAAGCCCACACTAAATCCAAGTCGTCTGTCCCCTAAAACGTGTAGTACAGTTCTACAGGGGTTAGCGCCGTGCTGTGCTCCTGCTGCTGTACATATATATAGGGGTAATGGCTAAGGCAGGACTGGTATCGCCGCGGGTGAGCTGTGCTACAAGAAGAGCACGGCAGTAGAAGCACGGTAGCAAAGTTTTACTCTTGATCGGGTCTCGAAACAAAGGCGTGGAGTCGCTTAAACGCGCCTAACTTAACCCCTTTAACCCAACCCAACCCAACCCAAACTCAACCCAACTTGTCTCTCGGCTGCTGCTATCTGTGACGTTAAACCACGGCGCGACAGGTATACCGGACTTTCGAGGCCAACGTGGCGTTTGGACACTGGAAAAACAGGGCCACCCGCTGCCTGAGTACGAGCAGTGTTGGGATAACGCTATGCCTACGCTTGGCCACATGTCGCTGGTGGGTCTGGTCAAGGAGGGCCTCGTGCACGCGATCATAAGTCAGAACGTCGACGGTGAGAAGAGGGGAAGGAAGCGGACGTAGAGCAAGCTGTCGCGTGCGTTTCCATTTTTTGTGGTGGTGGTGGTGGTGGTGGTGGTGGCGGTGGTGGCGGTGGTGGTGGTTGTTTGTTGTTGTTGTTGTTGTTAGCCAGAACGTCGACGGCGTCAAGAGGGAATAAGGAAGCGATAGGGCTGCAGGCTGTCAGGTGCGCTCTCGTTTGTGGTTGTTGACTCGAGCTACGTTAGAGGTAGCACTTTTTGTCCGAGACGTTTTTGTTTCTGAATGACAATGACGGGGCTCCTTAACCCAAAATCGTCGGAATCTCATTCTGGTTTTGCTATATGTTTCGTGGTATACCTATATGCCATGAGGTCGTTCGCCGGGTATATAGCACTTTTGATTTTTTTCTCCAAATCAGTTTTTGGGAGAGGTATGGAGCTCCTGAAGTGAGGAGATGAAAGAAAAAAAAGAAGGTGCACCTCTACCGTTGCATGCGTCCGTTTTTTTTTTTGTTGTTGTTGCCGTTGTAATGTAAATTGTAAAAAAAATGTTTGGTTGACTAGTCGTTTAGCCGTTTTGCCATTTCGTCGTTGTCGTGGTCGTGGTTCTTGTTGTTTTTGTTATTGTTGTCGTTTCTGGTAAAGGAGGGCCTCGTGCACGCCATCATAAGCCAGAACGTCGACGGTGAGAAGAGGGGAAGAAAGCGAAGGTAGAGCCGGCTGTCTTATGCGGTTCCATTTATCGTGGTGGTGGTGGTGGTGGTGGTGGTGGTGGTGGTGGTGGTGGTGGTGATGGATGTTGTAGGTGTTGTTGCTGTTGTTGTTGTTAGCCGGAACATCGACGGTGAGAAGAGGGAAGGAACGCTTCCGTACTGCGGGCTGCGCGTGCGGTTTCTTTTGTCATTGTGGTTTAGTTGTTTAGTTGGTTAGTCGTTTGGTCATGTAGTTGTTTGGTAGCGTGGTGGTTTAGTCGTTGAGTCTTTGTTGTTGTTGTTGTTGTTGTTGTTGCTGCTGCTTTCCCCCTTGTGAGCAAACGTCAGCTCGCGGGTCGAACCTTGCTCGGTTTCCTATCGAACAACGGTGCACAATTGCACCATGATGGAGTATGGCGCAAACTGATGCGTGTCTGGTAATTCGGGCATACTCGCGCCCAAGGTCAGCCTCACACGCAACAGCTGCAGTGCGTATCTTGCTCGGGGTTTAGCCCTGACGTCAACGGTCTCACTCCTTAAGCTTCACCGCTGTTTGCTTTCAGAGGGTGTTTGTGCGTGACGCGATACGCACGCGGGGTGACTATGTACGGTACAAGCACACCAGATATATCGCCCGGGAAGCCGTACAGCTTCAACAAGAGCGGCGGATACTTTGACCAGGAAGCCGATATCGCCCGGAACGTCATACAGCTCCCTAAAATGCAGCGGATTCTTGGACAGGAAACCGTCGCCAAATTCCGGTGTTCTCATGCTGCCGGACTCCGCGGTACTGGGTGACCGCGGTCCGAGCGGCACGCCAAGCTGAAGCCCCTCTAAGGAGAGATAGCATGACTAAAACATACCAGGTACCACTCTGGACGGAAAGGTAAGGCCCGCTTCGCAAAGGTAAGGACCGCGTGGGTTTTAGTTTAGGTGATCGCGATCCGAGCGACACGCCAAGCTCGAACCCCTCGAAGGAGAGATAACTTGTCTAAAACATCCCAGAGCCACTCTGGACTTTAATTTTAGGACCGTTGGCATACTACTATGAAACCCAAACAGTCCTTACATTTCCGTAAAGAGTGGCTTTAAAGGGCTAAAACGGCTCCCGTCCTCGTTTCTCCCGCCTTGCTTGCCTTCTGGGCCCACCGGCGTTGTTTACAGGGCTGCACTTGCGCTCTGGCATCCCGCGAGACAAGCTGTGCGAGCTGCACGGTAACCTTTTCATGGAGGTGTGTTCCGCGTGCCAAAGGGAGGTTCGGCGGACGGCGGACGTGGGGGGCGTCGGTTTCCATAAAACAGGTACATATGACGTTTTTTGTGTGAAGGAAGCATAACATCTGCCGCCGACATACAGCCAACTATTATTAGCTGAAGGCTTGAAAACCAATCACCACGAGGTCTTGGTAGTAGGTAACATGCGACACCTTTGCACCTTTCTTGTTGCAGCGACCCCGCTCCGTCTCTACACCTTCGACTCTGTTTCACTTTGTCTTGATACGAGCTCCACCACTTTCGCGTCACCCCACGACGTGCCTTTTTTGCGTTTTTGTCCTGGAGTATCGCCGGAAGTCAGTGCACCGTCAGCGTAGGCTGCTGCACGTTTAAGCCCCACATCTTGCTTTTTTTGCCTGGTAGTCCTGATCAAGCCTACGGTAGGAAGGTCACGTTTAGGGCCTCTTTTTTATCGACTCAGAACCCCTCGCGCGACCGGTTACCTATATTATACCAGTATGTGTTTTTAGGTTTCGCTATATGCACCACCGCAATGGAAGCGTTTGTTACGCTGCGCCAACAAAACAAACTGAACCCCGTTTTTTGAGCGGGGTTCTAAGCCACGCGCGCGAGTGGCCTAAAATCGGTAGAGAAAATGAGGGTGTCCCCCCTACCGCGGCCTTGGCCTCCTGGAGTGCCACCCGAGGTCAGTGCACCTTCAGTGTAGGTTACCGCGCCTTGAAATCCCACGACGTTCCTGTTTGAAGAATGGGCTCTAATGCCTGGCTTGGCTAGCCAATCCAGCGACTATCTCATGTTTGGTCACGTTATCAGCAAGAGCTCGAACTCGCTTGCGTTCGGCGTGCGTTTGCTAACCTGCACCCGACGAGTTCCACAGGAGACTGATAGTGGGATGGTCGTTTCTCCTTGCCACCCATATACATTGACCCAGATCCCTGTCACAGACGTGCCCAGTTCTCTCTACAAAATAAACCTTGTTTGTCCGTTACTTTGCTTTCGTACGTTTACAGTCAAACCTCTCCATGTACTTGGTTCCTTGTAGTCCTGGAATGCCTTTGGCAATAAAGTGCACCTTCAGCGTAGGCTACTGCATCTTGAAGCCCCACGACCTGCCTTTTTTCTTGTTATTCTTGTAGTCCATAAGTGCCGCCCGACGTCAGTGCGCCTTCGTCATAGGCTGCCGCACGTTGAAACGTTGAAATCCCACGACTTGCTTTGTGCACCTTCAGCGTAGTCTACTGCTGGTTCAAGATGGCGCCCCGCAAACTGGATGTAAATCGCTGGCCTTCTGTGCAGGGATGCGTTTTACCGCAGATTAGAGTGCGCACATATCGGTAATACCGCAAAATGAGCACTTGTGAGAACCGCACTAAAGAACCGCTACCGCAAAAACTTGCGGTAGGGGGTGGATAGCTATCATGCCCTTGTGATAATTCGTGCAAAGGGGAGGTATCCAACATATGTATATTTGGAGGCGTGTCTGCTTGGGGGCTGTTACCAAACATTCAAGAACCATATTCTTTCCGAGAACTTCGAAGGATTTGCTATCCTTTCGCGAAGCGGGAGCGGTAACATGCATCCCTTCTTCTGTGTCCAGGTCGAGAATGCCCTCATTGCGGGGAGTCTTTGGTCGATGCGCTTCTGGACTGGGAGGACGAGCTGCGGGACTACGAGGAAGCGGTGGACCTCTCCAAAAAGTCAGTTTCACAGCAAGTCGAGCCGCGATTCTATATCCGATATCCTTGTTTTTGATCCCTCGGCGGAGGAGTAAACATGAAGCTTAACCCCTTTCAAACCGCACCCACGATTTTGGGTAACACTTGCCTTAGAAATGGTGTGGGGTGATTTTGGCAGTATGCTAGTGGCAGAGTTAATTAAGCCCACAACACTTCCACGTATGTGAAGTGTGTCAATTTGAGTCGGTTGTCGAACGTTTACCGCGTGGGAGTAGTGCGGGCCGCGGCATGCACGACTTGCGGGGGAGTGTGCTCTTTAAGGGTGACCACAAGGGAGAGAACATGGCGTGTGTGCACGATAAGTCTTAATATTATCAATAACTGCCCTCGAATGAACGCGCCGATTGGCTGCTTGGTTTATGACGTCGCTCGAACGAACGCGATGATTGGCTGCTTGATTTACTACGCTGCTCGACCGGACGCGCTGGTTGGCTGTTTGGTTCATGACGTGGCTCGAACGAACGCGTTCACTGGCTGGTTGGTTTATGACGTGGCTTGAACGGACCCGCTGGTTGGGTGACGAGGTGGCTCTAACCAACGCGCTGATTGGCTGCTTGCTTCATGACGTGGCTCGAACGAACACGCTGATTGGCTGCCTTGTTTATGACGTCACAGGTGCGGTGTGCGTGGAGGTGTTGCTCTCTGCCTGGGGACGTCACTGCAGATTTCTCCTTCTAAGGATCTACCCGCCAAGGCTGACAACATGGTACGTAGACATCGTGACGTCGTTCGACGGAGAAGATATTATTATCGATGAGCTCTTTCGATTATTTTTGTTGCTGTCAGTATTGATACGTGTTCGGGATAGGTACGTAGCGCTATAGTAGGTAATCTAGCAACATGGTAGTCAGCATCGTGGCATCGTTCCACGGAGTAGATAGATCATGTTACTTGTTATCCGTGAGCTTTTTCCCCTTTGCTTTTTTTGTTGTTGGCGTTGATCTTTGTGGTAGATCTTTGTCATCCGCGGGCTCTTTCGCTTGTTTCTGTTGTTGTTGGTGTTGCTATTTGTTCAGCGTGGGTAGCGCTGGGCAATCAAGTTCACCCTTGGGGGCGCAATCGATATGTGGGCAGTACGTGGTCCGGGGGTGAACTCATTATTTTTTTTCCACTTTCGAGAGAGACGGTGAGATGAACGGTTCCACCCTTTCGCCTGTTTTCTGCTCCCGTACTTCTGCTGGAAAAAGGCGATCGTCAATCTACAGAAAACTCCCAAAGACGCCCGAGCCGAGATCGTCATCCACGCCAAAATCGACGCGGTGATGCGCTGCGTGATGCAGGAATTGGGCGTCGCCATACCGGTGCGTGATAAATAACGTCGAACAGTCTGCCTTTGAAAAGCAGAGCCATGCCGTTGCGATCTGCTTTTTTTTTCAAGCTTACATGGGTTTCTAAGCTTGACGGCGCCAACAAATTGGGACCCCTGTTGAGATGGCTGAAGCTTGTCTTTTTTGTTCGCCGGCCGAGGTTCGTCTACAGTATACGACTCGCCTTTGAACGGTAGAGCCATGCCTTTGCGACCTGTTTTGCGACTTTCTAGTTTTGATGCCGCCGAAAAGTAGGGCCCGCTTTTGAGATGGCTGCCATCATACCGTTGCGAGATACCTCTATGTGCGAGTTTTTAATTTTGACGGCGCCGATATGATAGGAACCCTTTTCGAGACGACTGACGCCTGTTTTTTTGTCCGCCATCTGAGATTCATCTACGTTATACGATTCGCCTCTAAAAGGCAGAGCCATGCCGTTGCGACCTGTTTTTATGTGCGAGGTTCTAGTTTTGACGCCGCCGAAAGATAGGGACGACACATGCTACGATATTATAGAGGTGCACCATTTTGTTTCTCGGGCTCCTCACTTGAGGAGCTCTAAACCTCACCCCGAAAACTGATTTTTGAGTAAACTGAGAGCGCAACCCGATGAACAAATCCATGATCTGGGTATACAAAACGTTTACGAAGTATATTTTATATTTCAAAGCAATAATGACATTCCGACGGTTTTTGGGTTAAGGAGCCGTCATCCAGAAAATAAAAGCCGAAAAATGCTATCTCCATCGTAGCACTTGTCGGACTCCTTTCGAGATGGCTGCCATCATACCGTTGCGACCCGTTTTTATGTGCGAGGTTCTCTCTTTGACGGCGCTAAGAAATGGGGACTCCGTTCGAGATGGCTGAAGCCTGTTTTTTTGTCCGCCGGCCTATTACGGAGGACCATAGTAATCAGGACCCACAATATACACAAAAACCTATATATTTCATTTTTTTTACGAACCATATTTGGTCCTGATTGCTATGTTCCCCCGCAATAGATTCATGTACAGTATACGATGAACCTCTGAAAGGCGGAGCCATGCCGTTACGAACTGTGTTTATCTGCGAGTTTCCAATCTTGACGGCACCAAAAAACTAGAAACCCCTTTCGAGATGGCTACCATGCCGTTGCCAATTACTTTCATATGGAGTTTATCATGTTTTAAAGGCCCACACGCCCCTGCCAGAGCAGCGCGACTGTTAACGTTATACCCCCTCACCCACACCCACATCGAGCCCGAACCACCGTGAGTTGGGTACGCTCATGACACGTGCTCCGATCGGGGTACCACTTTTTTGCCAACATATTTCAGTATCGTTGGAAAACCATTATTACGGAAGAACATAGTAATCAGGACCAAATATGGTTAGTAAAAACAGGAAAATATATCGGTTTTTGTGTATATCGTGGGTCCTGATTACTATGGTCCTCCGTAATAGGGTTTTACGAAGTATTCGTTGTGTACTGGCCATGGGATTTTTCATCGGGTAACGCGCTTTCATTCTTTTTCTGATAGTCGATACCCAGCTCAAGCGAGGCCTCAGGTAACATTATGTGCACTCCTATTGTACCATGCGTGTCGCCGCGAAGCGCACGCTGTCGGCACAGCGTGCGTCTTCAGTAATCACGGAAGGGCCGCCCGATAAGCTGGGCTCATGGAACGACCTAAAGCTGAGACGTGACGCACGCCCTCGTAAAGTGGAAACGACAGCGGTCGGCTTGTCGCTGGTTGGTGTTGAAACACCTGGAGACGCATGCCATGCTGGAGGGGTGCGCCAAGTTTTTCTCAGGTTTCTCGCTTGAGGAGCTCTATACCTCACCAGAAACTGGTTGTGAGAAACATTTGAAAACGTACCCCGACGATCAATCAATCCCATGACCAACGTAGGTATATAACGGTATTATTTTGTACCAGGGAATACAAATGGCACTTTACACACAGCTTGCAAAGATGAGTTTCGACGAAATCCTACTGTAGATCTCACAGCTGTTGTGCATTTTAATTTTTTTTATAAAAATGGCACTCCAACGATATTGGGTAGCTCTTCAGTTGAGGAGCTTCATCAGCCAAAAACGGCTTTGACGCGGTACCCCTCCCGTAGCACTTACCTACAGTAAGTGATATCAAAACCCTTAGAGGCTATAGCACAGAGCAGCGCAGGCAACCGTAGTTCTGCAAGCTAATGTGGTGCGGCGGCAGGGCTTCCCCCGCTGCCTATCAGCTCGCCATTGAAACACCTGCAGTAGAGTGGTGTTGGAACCCTTAAGAAGCTGCAGCACAGAGCGACGTAGGAAGCCGTGCTTCTGCGAACTGGTTGCATGCAGCGGGGCGGTTTCCCCCCCACTGCTTGTCGGCTCGCCGTGCGGTTTTTCTGCTCTTATCCCTCGCAAGCGTTATTTTCGCCACCCCTTACGACGATGACAACCCCTGCGGTTACCCCTTTTGGAACCCATATATAGATACAGTGGATACCCCGATTTAAGAGCGCCCTGTGACAAGTCGAAGCGGGAGCTCTTAACTACACATTGGTTTTATCTGTAGTGAGAAGTATATGGCTTTTAGTATGGCGGGACATGCCGATTTGACCGCTATCAAGTCTCGAGTGCTCTTATCTTGGGTTCTCTTAAATCGGGGTACCCACCGTACCATCAGAACATCGAGTGCGATTGTATCAAGCGTCTCGGAAGAGCTTGCAGCAGTACACGTATGACGATGCCGCGCATTCGTCGTTCAGCTCCTTACATTGCACTCCGGACTCCTCCCCTACCCCAGAAGCCCGGAATGCTTTGTGTGACCGATCCCGTATTACGGGGGTACATAGTAATTAGGATCAAAAATAGTTAGTAAAAATAGGGGAATATATAGGTTTTTGTCTGTATCGTAGGTCCTGATTACTATGGTTACTATGGTCCTCCGTAATAGTCGTAATTTGCGTTCAACAGTTTTGCCCTCTGACCACCCAAAGAGGTTATAGCGCAAACAGCTAAAGCTTAATGAGCCTCGTACGGCGAGGGCACCCGCGTCACGTTCTCGCGTCTTGAACTTTGACGGTGCAACCAAACCAAACTGTGTTATCGGAGCAGGCTTTCCGACGGGTCGATAACCCTAACCCTAATCCTAACCCTAAGCCGATCCCTAACCTAACCCAAAGTGGGTGTTAGTTTCGCCACCCCTTACACAACGGAGACAACCAATGCGGATAACCCAGAACACCGTCTGCTCCGTAAACCTCGTATCGTAAGACGAGAGTTTCTGACCCCGGCGTCACGTCCGTTGCATTTTGAAACTTCGTCGGTGCAACCAAACCAAACTGTTTAATCGGATCAGGCTTTCCGACGGGTCGAGACGCTGGTGGTGAGCCACACGTCCTGCCGAAGCGACAAGGGGCCGCGATGGCGATGGGCGATTGCTGTCGGGGATGCCGCAGATGGTGCGCGCTGCGGCTTCGTGGAGTCCATGGTGGTGTCCTTTCCGGGCACCAAGCTTGCCGAGACACGGGTAACCAGGTGAAAACTCAAGAGTACCGACGTATGCTGCGGTAAGGGTACAAATATCGTTTCCGAGGCTGAGGAGCTCTATACTTCACTCTACTTCGAGAGACATGAGATTGAGCCCGAATGAACAATCCCATGGCCTCGGTGTATAACGAGTAACATGGTATAACACAGCTGGGACTCCAGCGATGTTTGGGTAGTTCTCCAGTTGAAGAGCCCTGTCAGTTCGATTTGGTTTTACAAGAAGTGCTACCACTATGGTGGCATACGTCCGCGGCATGCTTCATGTTGACCGTTTCCTCTTGTCTTGGCCCTCCCTGCGCTCTGTTACCGTAGTGGACCATTTCGTGTGTCCAGGGCCACAAAGATCCCCGAAACGCCGCGCGATCAATCGCTTGGAAAGAGTGAGGGCAGCGGAGAAGACGGTGGCAGTTTCATTATTGCAGTGCTCAGACTTTGCTTCGTTGCCGCGCCGGGCCACCCAGCCCCTGACCCGCAGTCGGTGGAATACCGCATGGACCTGACCAAGAGCGAGGGTTCGCAAGAAATATCGGTGTTTTTAGGAGAGGTAGACTATAATGCTAGCAGCGAGCAAATGTAAAGGCGCTAGAAGTATTGGCGTTTTTAGGAGAGGTAGATTACGCTAGCAGCGAACCATCTAAAGGTTAGCGCTAAGGAGGCGTTGGGGTTAACGGAACGGTAGTCGCGCTGCCGTTGTTCTGACGGACGGGGGCGCAGCTGATGGCGTCGGTGTTTTACGAGAGGTAGACTATGCTAGCAGGGAACCATCTAAGAGCCAGCGATCAAACGGTAACATTTTTTCGGCCGTTGTTTTGACAACCGGGGGCGGAGCTGATGGCGGCGACGATGTCGACGGTTGTCGTGTCGTTCGTCGGTGATCGAACAGCCCGCCGTGTAGAGAATAAAGATTCCGACCCACATGTCACCGCCATTATATACTCGTGCACCCTGTTACATTAGTAGTACATGCTTTGGTTTGATTTGATTATCGTTTTATTAACCCTTGTGGGACCCATGTACAGCGACGATAGACGACGACGTCAATTTCTGTCGATACTTATCCCCTCTGAAGCCCCCAAAGGGGTTAACGTGCAGGCGCATAATGCCAGATCCTCACTGAGGTGTAGCTCCAGCCTCCTATCTTAGTGGAGGGATACTGCCGGCCGTCTGTAAGGGAAAGCCACACCAATAGGGAATACTGGGCCAGAATAAGGGCTCAAGGCCACAGACACAATAATATTCCAACATGTTGTTACGATAAACCGATTCTTGGCCATTTATTTCGTGCCCGGCATGTTGTCAAGCCGTGTCGTCTCCGACATAATGACTCGCTAGGTTTTAGCTCACGCGCCTGTTTTTGGCATACTCTCGACCGTTGCCGCTTGGTCGCTTGCACCAGCTGCATCGACAGAATTCGCTGTGCTTTGTGCTCAGCTGTTGCACTCCCTTTGCTCGCCCTGTGCCGTGCCAACACGATAGTACAGGTATAATAATTGCTTTACTTATCGTGGTCTACACTCATCGGTGATATGTATATGTCGAGGATACAAACTGCATCACTAGTGTACAACCACTGTGGAGATACGCCACCAACAAGGGGACCATCTCTCAACTACCGTCAAGTTCTACCACACGGCCCCTCTAACACTGACAACCTTACCTGGACAGTTGTGACCGCAGTGCTGTAAATCCACATGTATCCGGCGACGGTGTTCGGAGGTGTCAGAGCGGGTTGGATCTAGGCTACAGTACGGGGAACACTTTTACGACCTTTTATTTCGGCGGCTCAAGGCCACTCGCGCGAGTGGCTGCCCTATTGGTTTTTAAGTCTTGACGAGCTCATGTGCTCTTTTCGATTATTTCGCGAAATACGCCGATGGCCATGGAACCGTTTGCTGTGGTGGCATCTATATTATTAAAAGCTGCTATTCTGTCTGTCACCATGGTCTCGCCATCCAGAGAGTTTCTGCCCCGCCTCGCGGCATGGGTAGGGAGGGTGGGTGGCACAAACAATAGAACATCGGGTCTCGTGCCGCGCCGAGCCGTGGCCGGCGCGTGCTGAGCATTCCCGACAATCCCGAGGCGGTCCTGAGGGTGTGTCTTAACTGGTTTCGACTTCGTTGGAACGGTTGGAATGGAACGAGGCCATTCGCGGTCGTTCGTTCC
>JAYJMJ010000405.1:137346-153413 GCA_036873875.1 Laminaria ephemera
CGAGACACCATGAACCGTGAGGAGAACGCTTCCCAACACCGACAACCCTGCGTCCCCACTGGGGCACTTCCTTGACAACAGTACAGAACTATGGAACTGGGAGAGGAGGGAGACGATGCTCCCTTAGGAGCATCACTGTCACCTACCATATTCTTGCCCAGCTTTGATAGCCTTTGACGTGGTTGAGACATCTACTGTCACCTAGTTTCACTCCATCCATGACAGACATGGTTTCACATCCAATCTATAGATTATCCATCTACATAGAACACTCTGTAGCATTAGTCTACCCTGAATAGTCGTAGATGCAGAACACACGACGTAGAGCACTCTACAACAACAGTTACACTCCTTGTTCGAGCGCTTTCTTCGGGGACCGGCTTCGGCGCCCCTCTCCCTCCCTTTTCCGATGCCCCCCTCGCCGTGCACGCGTACGTGAGCCGAGAGAGGCAAGTGAGAAGTAGGCACGATCTTGGAGTTTGGGCGGCATTCTCGAGCTTTTCTTTGAATCTTGATATTATGGAGAGGTTGTGCAAATAAAACGTGGGATAACCTTCGTAATTGACATCTTCTTTTTCATATATATGTAAATATGTACCTGGTATATATATTAACATATTTTCGAGCACACGTGAGTGTATGGGCATGCATGTGTGGAACAAGTACTGCTTTACAGCTTTGGAGACAAGCTACACGCAGCAGTACAGCAGTAGCAGCTGCATCCCGGGCTCGAGGGTTTGCACGAGTACGAGCACATACATACGAGCATGTATATGAGTACGAGCACATACGAGTATGTATGAGTACGGGTACGCGCGCTCTATCTGTCAGTCTGATTGATGTGCTGTGCAGCACTGCTACGATGCCGGTACGTAACATACGAGTATTACGAAGATGTTTCGTCAATCAAGCATCCGGGGCCAGCACGCCGACTGACTGCTGTCTGCCGCGTCTTCTCTACGTAGCTACGGAGAGGCGCGATCCGAGCCAGCTTCTCAAGCGAGAGGTTGGCACAATCTTGGATTTTGGGCGGCTTTCTCGAGCTTTGCCAGCACGCTGACTGACTGCTGTCTGCTGCGTGTCCTCTACGTAGCTACGGAGAGGCGCGCACTGAGCCAGCTTCTCAAGCGAGAGGTTGGCACAATCTTGGATTTTGGGCGGCATTCTCGAGCTTTTCTGTGAATCTTGATATTGGGAATATACGACATGGAATAACTTTTCGAAATTGGCATTTCAAAATTGGCATCTTTGAAAAAGAAAAGAAGACATTATTCAAGCACACGTGAGTGTATGAGCATGTTGTGTGAATACAAGTACTGCTGTACAGCTTTGCAAGCTCTACACCCAGTTACAGTAGTAGCACAGCTGCATCCCGGGCTCGAGCGTTGTACGAGCACGAGCACATACATACGAGTGTGTACGAGTACGAGTACGCGCGCTCTGTCTGTCGGTCTGATCTGTTGTGCAGCACTGCCGCCACGATGCCGGTAGTAGCATAGACATGCATATGATTAACCGATTAATGTCTGCACCCTGCAAAGCGCTGCATTGCCCCTCTTCTGCATTATCTCGCTCGTTTTTTACTGTTTTTCGATTCTGATTCGAATCGCGGAAAATCGTTTTTTGAATTTTTTTTCCGATGTAGTTTTTCCGACATATTTTTTTCCGATACATTTTTCGATATTTTTTTCCGATATTTTTTTTCGTATAATACGTACGTGTACGTTTTAGTTTGCACCTACAGTATCATAAATAAGAAGATACGTTCGTAGACTGCGACACGTTTACTTTTGCACCTGCTTCTTCTGCTCAACTGAGATAAAAACACACCCACCCACAGCTCTTTTAGAGCTATAGCCGTAACATGTTTTCATCGAGCATCTACCACAAGGAAGGACGCAGCGCAGCACAGCGCACTGAGCCCTCCAAGCATCAAAGCACACGTAGTTGACGTAGTAGTAGCTACTGCGCGACAACGCAGACAGAGTTTTGGCGAGAGTCAGCATGCTTGTGTCGGAGCATTTACGGCTAGCTCCCTTTTTTCCGGCTATTTTATGCTGTTTCCCTTTTTTGTAGCCGGTGATGCGCGAAGGATTTGCCTTCATTTATTTCCATATCAGTAAGATACAACAATGATGCTCTTTCTCTCCAGTCCATACGTGCATGCGGCGTCCGGGTTGTTTTTTTGGAGCATGGAGCTCTTGATATTTGTAAGTCGTCAGTTTTCATCTAATTAGGGACCTCTGTCCGCTTCATTCTTCGTCCATGCGTCGTACGCACCAGCTACACATTATTTTTGCATCTCCCTGCTCCTTCTGTTCAAATCACAAAAAAAACATACCCAGCTCGTATGATAGAGCTAAGTAGCATGCTGTCGTCGAGCTCGTCGAGCATCTACCACAAGCACAGCACAGCACAATCAGCCCTGCACTAAGCATCAAAGCACGTCGTACGTTCGTGCCGATCAGAGCGCGACAACGCGTGTAAATAAAGCAGACAGAGTTGGCGAGAGCCAGTATGTATGTATAATATGTGTCGTCGAGCATTTACAGCTCGTTTATTGTCGATTGTTTTGTTGTGGGCCTTTTTTTTTATGTACGAGGTACCAGGTATGTTTGTACATACATTACGTACACATGTATGTACGCACCTGCTTCTTCTGCGTAAATAACATAAACACACACACAGCTCCTAGGACTAGCATGTTGTCGTCGAACATCATCTACTGCAAGAACAGCACAGCGCAATCAGCCCAGCACAAAGGAGCAACATGGCACGTATTATAGTATTATACGTGCCGATTAGAGCGCGTCAACGCAAGCAAACGCACACAAGAGTTGACGAGACATCATGTCGTCGAGCTTCTACAGCTCGCTGTGTTTCAAAACGAACGAATGCTACGTCGAAATATGCCCGGCCAAAAAAAAGTATGCAACCACGAGCAGTATTAATAGTAGCAGCTAGCTGGTGAAGCGCGAAGGACTTGCCTGTATTTCCAACTCAATAAGATACCAGACACAGCACTACTGATTACTATTAATATTTATCTCCGTCCTTTCTCTTTCGTACGGATGACGATGATGTGATATATGTGATATATACCAGGTACTACGTGAATGCGACGTCCGGGTTATTTTCCTAGAGCATGGAGCTCTTGGCATTTTCAAGTCGTAAGTTGCACCAAACCATGCTGGACCTTTGTCCGCTTCACGTTTTGTTCTATTTGACCTAGCGTAGCGGGCGGATGCGGGCGGATGCCGCCCGCGGAGCGAAGCGCCTTGCATAAACTACAGTTGTTAGGCTCGCAACACGTCACGGCAGATACACGTTGATTCACTAACTGCCTTAGGCTAACAATTTACTGCTACCAGCAGTTAGATACCCTTTACCTATTAAATACCAGGTAGCAACAGCCAGATGAATTGTACCCTGGCATACCGTGCCGATGTCTGCGCGCCGGTGCCGCGAATCGCAAACTATCACCCGCTTTACACAGGGCGTTTCCCGCTCCTGCTGTTGCTACGCCGCCCGTCACGTACGTGTAAATGTTTCATCTCGACCGCTATACTCGTTGGCGGCCAAAATTGATGCAATGATCGTAGTAGTAGCTTTTCGTGGCTAGGCGAAATGATAAATACCCGCGCATTCATTCGCCGACTCCGGACCATACGGCATCCGCTTCCTCTATAACCCCGGATCGATCATGATCGCCCCCATCCGCTTCCTCCACAGCCCCGGATCGATCGTGATCCCCCCCCCCCCCCCTTTCCACTCACAACGAAAATTCACGTTGCCACCGTGCGGTGTTGGAGAGTCTTCAGATTCACCTCGGTGACCTTTACTGTTGCATTGTTCGGATTCACCTCGGTGAAACCTTACATATAGCATGTTGTGCGTGGCATAGAAAGGATGTTTGATATCTGCATGCACGCGTGACCCAAGGAAGTAAACGCGCTGCCGACTCCCACCACAACTAGACACAGGCGGCGCCAAACCAGCTGAAATTTCGTGAGCGGCAGTAAGGTGATGAACGGAGCTGATGTTTGCGTCTGGGGGTGTGCCAGGATATGGGATCTCGAAAAATCAAGGGAGTGACCCTCTTGTGGGTGAGGCGGACACATACACGAGCCAACACGTTCTTCGAATATTGGTCTGGACAACCTTTTTCAGCCTAGGGCCTCCAAAGGAATTCGTGGAACTCATTCCTATTGCACGCCGACTTGTTCAGTCACCATGCTTGCCCTTTAGAGAATTGTTTTTTGCTTTGGCGGTCGACGAAAGAGGTAGAGGTGAATTTTAGCGGGCTAGTAGATATATTTTGTCGGGGCTAAGCCCCTCTAAAGGAATTGCGTCGGTCGCCTCTGCGTGCCCCCCTCCTCTGCCAAAAGCTACTCGTACCAGTCCGTATAGCTTGCCATCAGTAATTCGGCTTCGATTCGTTCGAAATCGCTCGCCCTCTATCCTTCCGAGACCGGGGTGGCGGGAAAGCTTGGTTGGGCTCGCATAACTTCTCTACCATCCCGATGTTGCTGTTTTTCGGGGCAGACCGAGCGTCTGTTTCGGTTCTGTCCGTGTCCTAGCAGTGGCTCTATGATCATACGCTGCCGCCACCTGACTTCTTCAGGACAGGAGCAAGTAACTTGTTAACCTGGGTCATGTGGTTTGAAGTTCGCATCACAATCAAATCGTCTCTACGTACACAGTCCAGCCCAAAGCACGATCATACCCTGACTCGAGGCCACAAGGTGGGCCCAAGAAAACAACAGTCCATGAAAACAGCACTCCCTCCCCCTGACCTGCCTTCATATTCTTGGAATAAACGGGGTCCAGGACGCCCGAAGCTCGTCGGCTCGCCTGCTTGTGTCGCGTCTCGCTGAGTCGAATTGTGCTCACTCGCGCCTGGGCGGTTACCGCTGTTGACCGCGAGGGAGGGTCTCTTATCCACCTCGACGTTAGCTCCAACCTTCAACAAACGCCGCACGCTGTACAACCCAAACTATCTTTACGAAAAAAACAAAACATGAGTCGTCGACGTAAAGTCAACAAATAAAACCAACTAACCAAGGGTTTATGTCCGGATCGCCCGCAAAAAAAACACCACCAGGCCTTGGTAGCAGGTAACTCTCCGGGGAGTAATCAACACGAGATATCAATCAGGGTCGTTCCCAACGAACACAAAAATGTCAGGAATCGTGACAAAAAAACGTGACATTTTCGCGAATCGTAACATTTGTCACGCATCCTGCCAACGCAGGATTCGTGACAAAAAAAATGTGATTTTGTTTTTTTTTAAGTGACATTTTAGAATTTCAAAGTCGTGATTTGTTGCGTTCGTTAGGAACCACCCTTAACATATGTTGAGACTACATCTAAGTCACGGTGGAGACAATCTCATCTTCTCCCCAAGAATCTACCCAAAGGTCAAATCGCTCAAACGATCAAGGCGAACTTAACTTACGCCGGTTACGGGGGGAACCGGCCATGCATTTGCTGGCACCGTGCGGTACGGTATGGAAAAACGAAAACAGGTTTTCAAGTCAGATCAATCCCCACAAGTCTCGCACATTTACGGTACGGTATGGTATGGAAAAACAAAAACAGCTGTTCAAGCAAGATCAACCACCACAAGTCTCGCACATTTATATTATTGAAGACAACACCAAACAGAACGGTAACTCTACGAGCTAGCGCAGGGTAACGGGTAACTAGGCGAGCTACCGCAGGCTAACTCTACGAACTATCGCAGGGTAACTCCACGAGCTACCGACGGGGGCACAGAGCAAGCAGCTGGAAGCATTACTTCAACCAACGGCAGAAAGAGACGAACGCGCACGCAAAAAAAACAAACAACAAGCTTGCCCGCGATAAAATCGACCATGCCTTCAGGCATCGTGTCGTCGTACACAAGACTAACATGAAAACACGGCAGATCTACAGCAACATTTCAAAAACTGCTGCCGCTGCTGTATAAAAATAAAAGAGCATGGCTGGAAATACTTATACTGGCTTACAGAAAACCACCTCGGCCCTTTGCAGGGAACACGTACTGGTACTACTGCAGTACTAGAGTAGTACTACTGTTAGTACTACTAAATGGGTAGTACTACTGTAGTACCGGTTAAGCGGGTGCGAAAGGCACCCGTCTATCTCATTATCCCTATTTTGACCAATGTATGTCAACCAAAAAACAACGAGCGCAATCTCATCAAGCGACTAGGAAGAGCGTGCAGCAGTAGTACGACTATCACCATGCTGTGCGCGTCGTACAGCTCTTGGCGTTGCAGTTCGGACACATGGACACATCCCCGATCCCCTAACCCGGCAGCCTGGGTTGCATCGTGTGGCTTATCATGCTGTTACCGTCACTGGTTCGACATTCCTCCTCAAGCCACAAAGGGACGAATCACGTCCGCTTTATACTCAATTAAGTACTGCATTTTATCATTTCTACGTTTAATCGTACGATACAACGTACGATAACCCCTGCATAAACACTAAAACGACGCTACAATGGCTACCTCAATGACAAGGGAATCCAGAACAGCAGCAACCCTATCCAATGACTGCGGCCGTCTCAAGGCAGAGCCACAAAAAAAAACACTAGCGACAAAACAAAAACATATATCGACAAAAATCAACAAAATTACCTGGGGAAATACTTTTTTATTCTTGTTTCGATAAATCACAATTATTCGCAAGGAGAAAATATCATACACGCAAACTCTTCATGTACTCAGACACCCCGGTTAGCGGCAAGCACCACACAAAACAGACAAAAACGCCTCAAAAACGAAACCCTTCCGCTTTCCTTCGCGTTAAGCCCCCTCCTCCTCTTCCTCCTCCTCCACAACACCGCCTTTTCGACCACGGCCGAAGGCGCGTCCCATGAAGTGATGACTCTCAGTAGATTATCGCCACTTTTCAGCCAGCATATATATCGTCGCATTGGACGAGCGTATTCTACCCAGCCATTATCGTAAACACCCAAATAAACGTCGAATCTTGGACCGTTTGTGAGGGCGCAGGTATCACGGTTACTGCCTAGACGTGCTGCTGCTGAAGCAGGCCTTCGCAGCACTAGCAGGCATGGTCTGCATGTGCTGCTGCTGTAGCAGCCAGTAGCAGTAGTAGCTGGTAGAAGCAGCAGCAGTAGCAGCAGCAGCAGCAGCAGGCAGTAGCAGCAGCAGCAGCAGATGCGGTCTGGATGCGCTGCTGCTGTAGCAGGCAGAAGCAGCAGTAGCAGGCATGGCCGTCTCTAGACCGTCCCCGGCGATCAGATCATGCGTCGTCGCCCGCCCTCCCGGACCATCTGCATCGCGGGAATCAAAACGTGCAATCGATCACAGCAGTCACGTCAAGTTAGTGTCACTACGTATTGTCTACGCAAATAGAAAGATGCACGCATGGGACAGACCAGATCCCTATTCATGATCTACGTCGTTCAGGGCAGACAGATCCTTGGTGTATATGATCTGCATGACCTATATATCATGTTGCCGGGTGTTAAAGCCGGATGATCCGAACGATCTAGCACATGTTTCCTGGATTTGATCTGTATTGCACAGATCCTGCGCAACAAATCATAATGAGAGATATAGGATCTACAAGCGGCCCCTTCGGCGTGTGGTTGGTTTGAAATCCCGAGGATGTCGCAAGTTGAAAAGGGGGGGGGGGGGGAACTCTTGAAAACTGAAGAAAAAAAACGGCCACCGCCCACCGCGCAAGTAACCCGGCAAGTAACACCGACCAGCCCATACAATTTTATAGTTTAGTCTATAATAGATTACCAGTATCTAGATCTATCTAGATCGTGATCTGTCCCATGTGTGGAAAAGTGCAATCGATCAGTCACTATAAACGTGTTGTCCAAGCTGGACCAAGTCGTAATCACTACTGGAAAATCAGGGCGCGGGATGCCATGGAAAGAGACAAACCAGAAAAAAAACAAGGGTGTCTTTCGTAGGGTACCTACTGTGGGGTACCCGGGCGCGAATTCTGTTTGTTTAAGCAAAACAGTTGCTACCCTGATTTAAGAGCGCCCAAGATAAGAGCATTCGGGACTTAAAAGAGCGCTCAAATCGGCATGTCCCGCCACACTAAAAGCCCTACATTGCCCACTACAGATAAGAGCAATGTGTGGTTAAGAGCGCCTGCTCCGGCTGGTCACGGGCTGCTCTTAACCCTCCTAGCACCCACTCGGAAACCGAAAAAAAATAATCAAATACGACCATGTCAAAAAGAGCCCGGACTGTTAGGGCCCTCCACAGCAGATACTACATCACTTTTCAAAGCTTTGGAGCGGTAAACGTGGCATTCAAAGTCCACTCAAAGAGCATGCCTCTAAAACCAAGTAATACCACATAAGTTTGGGCCCATTTCATGGGCCTTATATATAGCGTTTTAGTGCTAAGAGGGTTTAAGACTCGGCCAACCATACTGTAAATATTCTGAAGAAACGTCAGCAAACGGAAGCATTTTCAACCATGTAATGCCCCCCAAGACATTGCTCATCACCACCAGGCACGCTACCAATGTAAGTTTTCCATTCAATATGGAGTTAATATTTTGGGGATAGGGAAGACCACTGTGTAACCGCCGTTTTCCTAATAATCTACCCGGCGAATTCGGTACGGGTAATAACCGGTACAGATACCAGTAATAACCGGTACAGATACCGGCAACAACCGGTACCGGCACGGGGATACAGACATCCTTAAAAAAACATCCTGGCAGGCGGCCATTCCGGGGAGCTCGCAAATCCAACGCGAAATACCTGCCTGCCTCCCCGATCCCTTCACTGAAGCTGCAAAAAAGATGCAACTCAATTTCCAACATACTGTAGGTAACGATTGTCGCAAAAAAAAGTGGGGAGCCAGTTGAAATTCGGCCAAAACGGATGTGGAAACCCCAATCCACCGGCCGATCGAAAAACTGTCGGTGCAGTCGGAAAGGGGCTAACAAGCGTCCACGCCCATCGACCTGTCACTGTTATCAAATATTGCACACACCGGAGAGATCATTATCTGGACCATCTAGATAGATCCTACATCTATCTTGTCAATAATATGACATGTTGTGCAGGATCTGTGTGGTACAGATCCAACCCACCAGCAAAAATGTGCCAGGTCATTCAGATCATCCGGCTCTCACCCAGCAACACAAAATTCGATGAAAATCGACGAGCGTTGGGAATGCTGAACCCTCTGCGCGATAAAAAATGAAGGCACGTACTACGGGGGGGGAGAAGGGACGACACCTGTGGCCACGGCTTTTGTCCAGAAGCTGGAAAGTAAAAAAGCGAGAAAAACAAAACAAAACAAAACAAAACATACCAGTACCTGGTACATACATGGTCTATCGACCATCCATGCAGATCGCATTGATCAGGGATGGATTTTTCTGCGACGCGTGCCACCATACTGGTAGCACTTTTTCGGGTTTTTTGTTTCTGAATGACGGGGCTCCTTAACCCAAAATCGTCACAAATCATGCCATCATATTCTTGTTCTGCAAAATGATTTTTTTTTTGTATACCTACGTATAGGCCATAGGTTTGTGCATCGGGTTGGTTGCACTTCTTTCGTTCTTCTGAAAAAAAAACAGTTTTTGGGTGACGGTTTGGAGCTCCTCAAGGGAAGAGCCCGAGAAACAAAATGGTGCACCGCCTCTATCGTATACGCATGAATGACGTAGACCATGAATGGGGATCTGATCTGTCCGACGTATGAAATACTGTCACACAACAGTGTGGGCATATACTAGTAGTACCATACACCACCATACGCAGCCATGCGGAAGGCGTCGCAAAGCTCTGTCAGCGCGACCGTACTGTGCCGTAATGTACTGCAGTAGTACTACTGTATTTATACTGTACAGCTCCAGAATGGATGTCAAACGCGATGGCTCGTTGACCCCTCTACACACGCTGCAACGTTTTTGCAAGCAAACAGAAAGAAAGTATACAGATACCGCCAAAACAAAGCAATGCCTACAGCGGGAACCGATGAACCCAGAATTTTTTGGCGAAGGGGTGCCTGGCGGGTGACCTGGACCCACCCCAGAAACAAGAAAAGATTTTTGGCCCCCCTGGTACTTTTTTAGTCATTCCCACCCCAGACACATCCTACGATAGAGGCGGTACGGGGGACGATGATAGTAATCGGACCAAATATGGTCAGAAAAAAATGTGGAATATCACAATCATCATCATCATCGGGTTGCGCTTTCGGTCCACTCAAGAATAATTTTTTGGCCAGGTATAGAGCTCCTCCTCAAGTGAAGAGCCTCAGAAATAAAATGGTGCACCTCTACGCCACCGTATTATAGCATGCGTCCCCCAGAAACAAGAAGAACACATTTTGCCCCCCCCCCCCCCCCCCCCCCCCCCCGGCAGTTTTTTAGTTATTTTTTTATTTTTTACGATTCATCAGGAAATTAAGTACCGGTACATCGTTAGTCTAAAACTGCTGGGAAAAAAAAACATGCTAACTCCAAGCACTTCACACATCTGACAGATCATGATCTAGATCATCTACAGTAGATCCTGTATCTGCCGTTATGAGATGTTGGTGCAGGATCTGTATCGTATAGAGTACAGGTCCAACCCTGGAAACATATGCTAGTATCATGCAGATCGTACGGCTCCCACCAGATAACATGAGCTAGACCATACAGATTTTCCCTGAAAGATCTAGATCAAGCAGTAGTAGATAGAGGCATACGGATAGCGAATCTTCCTAAGGTAGTTATTTACGCACTCTGGTTGGCCAAGGGTAAAATCTTAGAAGCGGCTCAACCAGCCTAGGGTCTCTCCACACCACAGCATCCCAATCCGACCGAATCAACCTACAGAGTCTTTCCAAGCATCCAAGCCTGCCGAGTCAACCTATTTACGGGGGTACATAGTAATTAGGACCAAATATAGTTAGTAAAACTAGGGGAATATATAGGTTTTTTGGTGTATCGTAGGTCCTGATTACTATGATCCTCCGTAATAGAGCCTTCACAAGCCACAGCATCCAAGCACAAGTCACCCCATAGCGTAAGGGTTAGGGTCAGGGTTAGGGTTAGGGTTGACACGTGCTGCGATAGAGGTGCACCAGTTTTTTTTCTGAGGCTCCTCCTCACTTGAGGAGCTCTGAACCTCACCCGCAAACTGATAACTTGAGAGTAAAACTGAAAGCGCAACCCGAGATGAACAAACCCAAGGCGCTAAGGTATACAAAAAAATTCAAATTGAGAAAAAAAAAAAGAACACGACATTCCGGCGATTTTGGGTTAAGGAGCGCCGTCATTCAGAAACATTACTCAACCAAAAAGTGCTATCTCTATCGTAGTGCTACGCATTCTACGGTAGAGGTGCTGCATTTTTTTTCTGAGGCTCCCCACGTGAGGAGCTCTATACCTCTCCCAAAAAATGATTTGGGGGAAAAAATAAAAGTTCTACCCGATGAACAGTGAAATGGCCTAGGTATACTAACGAAAATGATTGCGAAAAAATGAACGAAAGTCCGACGATTTTGGGTTAAGGAGCGCCGTCATTCAGAAAACGTTTCTACCGAAAAGTGCTACCTCTATCGTATAGCACGCGTCACAAAAAAAAACACACACACACACACACACATCATGCTACGGTAGAGGTGCAACATTTTTTTTTTCTGGGGCTCCTCACGTGAGGAGCTCTACACCTCTCCCAAAAAATGATTTTGGGGGAAAAATAAAAGTTCTACCCGATGAACAATGAAATGGCCTAGGTATACTAACGAACATTATTGCGAAAAAATGAACGAAAGTAAGTCCGACGATTTTGGGTTAAGGAGCCCCGTCATCCAGAAATTGTTTCAGCCAAATAGTGCTACCTGTATCGTAGCAAGCGTCGTCGGGTGGTCGAGTTTAGGCGCCACGGCGAAAATCCCCGTGAAGATTCACTGTCAAAGTGTCTCTAGGCCTCAGATCAAGTCGGGATCGATGATTTGTCCGACGTGTCAACTATTTTTCCCCCAACACGAGGGTACAGTTCTAAAAAGGTCAAGTCCGAAAACATCCCGTTAAAGGCGCTCCCCCACTACGACCACACCAGAAAACAAGTAAATTCATTCGAAGCTGCCATCCGATACGCAAGAAAGTACGCACAAAGGTGCGGAAGTCCGCCTCACAAGTGGTTCTTAGTAGGATGCAGCTGCTCACCCTTCATGCGACTCGCCGGACACCTCACGGCGCTTCGCGCTCGGTGCACGCGATGTCTGCCTGGTCGGTAAAAACCCGACGTGCTCCGTCCCGGCATATTGCAGGGATGCGAGGGTAAATGGTTATACGACTACGGCTATGCATGAAATGAGTTTTTTCCTACCGACGTGTGCCACGATAGAGGTAACACTTCTCCCCTTTTTCGTTTTCTGAATGACGGGGGCTCCTTACAACCCGAAAACCGTCGGAACTTCAATATTTAATTGCAAATAGTTTTCTTTGCATACCTACCTAGGCTAGGGGAGTGTTCATCGGGTACAAGTTTGTTTTGTTTTTTTTCCCCCAAAAAAAACAGTTTTTTGGGAGAGGTATAGAGCCCCTGAAGTAAGGAGCCTCAGAAAAAAAATGGCGCACCTCTATCATTGCATGCGTCCTAAAAAAAAAATCCCATCAAGGATGCGCAGAGCGGGAGTGGACACACGGTACGATATTCTTCTGCCAAAAATTGACTTGCGGAAAGCGCGAGAGCGTGAGTTAGCAAAATTCGATGAAAATCGACGAGCGTTGGGAATGCTGAACCCTCTGCGCGATAAAAATGAAGGCTGCTACCGGGGGGGAGAAGGGACAACACCTGTGACCACGGCTTGTCCAGAAGCTGGAAAGTAAAAATGTGAAGAAAAAAAAAAAAAAAAAAAGAGGCGCACCAGTTTTTTTCTGAGGCTCCTCACTTAAAAGGAGTTTTGAACTTCACCCACAAACTAATTTTGAGTAAACCGAGAAAGTGCAACCCGATGAACAAACCCATGTGGCCTACGAACGTACCTGGTATAAAAAAAAAAATCAGATTCAAAAACAAGAACGACATCCCGACGATTTTGGGTTATAAGGAGCCCCGTCATTCAGAAACATTACTCAACCAAAAAGTGATGCCTCTATCGTAGCGCGAGTCAGTGACAATCGCACGCAAAACCTTGCGAAAACAATTTAAAACAAAATTTACACCCCGTGCGGCCACAGGGCGATGCCAGAGAAAAACTGATCACCGGCAAATCAAACCACCAAAAGCCTTGGAACCATTTTTCATACTGTTTCATACAAACGTGAAAACAAATCGACGCCACATTGAATCATCAATAACACGTTATTCTTTATACAGACGTGAACGTATGAAGACCGGTTATTTCTGGAAGCCGATTGGTCCCCCAGGGCGTCAAACCCAACGTTAACGCTATCACTAACGCTAACGCTAACGCTAACGCTAACGCTACCGCTACCGCTACCGCTACCGCTACCGCTACCGCTACCGCTACCGCTACCGCTATCGCTACCGCTACCGCTACCGCTAACGTCAACGCCAACGCCAACACCAACGCCAACGCCAACGCCAACGCCAACGCCAAAGTCAACGCCAACGCCAACGCCAACGCCAACGCCAACGCCAACGCCAACGCCAACGCCAACGCCAACGCAGACGCAGACGCTAACGCTAACGCCAACGCCAACACAAACGTTAACGCTAACGTGGGAACGCCAACGCGAGGCCACATACACGGCGCGCTATATACGACACCTTGCAGGGGCGACAGCACCAACCTCCATGAAACGCGCTTTGCGAACGAAAACTAAACATCCAAAAAAAAACAAAAAAAAAACACGAAACACCTCGCTCTCCCCACAAAGAAAGAACATCCAACAAAAAAAACAAAAAACAAAAAACACACCAACCACTTCGGTGCCGTTTCCCCCCACAACGAAAGAAACCACCGGCAAAGTTCGGCGGGGAGAGAGGAGCCCAGCTCATCGTGCCCTAGCAAGCTCAAAGCTTGTTAGAGAAGAAGGCGGCAAGAGGATATAATAGCCAAGCCTTACCGTGACCCCAGAAAATTCCGAGTTTCTATCATACGAGCGCAGTAATAATAGTACAGCAGTGCCATGGGGCAAGGAAGGAGAGCCAAGCGATGCTCAACATGTGCCCACGCCCGTCGGAGCGAAAAAAAAACAAAAACAAAAACAAAAAACCGCCGCCGCGCTATGTTTCGGGTGAAAACGTTCAAGGTGTGTGTTCACTAGGGTATACATATACCCCGGTACCCATCCGAGTACAACCATACCAATAAGGTTTGATACCCGGCTATCCCAGTATATACTGGCATACCCTACAAAACTCGGCCTTGCAAACGTTACAACTCCGTCTGCCTCGGCGCGTTCGCCCTACCCCCCCCCGCGCGGGTCCCCATCAAAGGCATCCCCGCGCCCCCGTCCTCCCCCCCATACCTCCCCTCCTCCCCAGCGTTCCCTCTCCCTCTTCCTAGATACCCAGGGAGAGCCCTATTCATCGCCGCCGCAGCAGCAGCAGCCCGGCTCCCGCCCCCCCTACCAGCGCTAGGCTGTGATAACCGGTTATTCGCGACGCTAGGCTGGGATACCCGGTTATTTGCATTAGGTTGGGATAACCGGTTAGACGTCACGCTAGGCTGAGTTGACCGGTTTGACGCGACGGTACCCAGCGCCCTCCCCCCCCCGCGGTAGTACCTTCCCGCGGTTATGCCGGCAGCAGCGGTGTACGGGAGTGTCGTTGTCGATGTAGATGTAGATGTTGTGGTGCTGGAGGTGCCGCCGCCAGAGGGGGAGGAGCCGGAGGAGCCCGTGTTGCGCAAGGCGTAGGTGGTGACCACTTTTCCGAGTCCGATGCTCGACAGGAACGCCTGCGGGCGCGGGTGGGGGAGGCGGGGGGGAGGGAGGGGGGGCGTACTCGTTTGTTGCTTGTATTAAGTCATTTGACCATTGACCACACATCCCGTTCGAGATGGAGCACCGTTCCTACTCCAAACACAAGACACCTCCAACATTTGGGCGCTCATTACGTTTCTTCCATACATTACAAAAAAAACGTTTTGCTTTTGTTATCTCCTTCCTATTTGGCCGTCTGAAGCGTAGAAATGGAAAGGCCCGGTTAATTAACCCTCTTATTGCTGCAAAAGAAAAAAATCCGTGTAAATTCCAAGTACTTTGTCGCCAAAAACGTGGGTGCAGCTCCAGAAGGGTTAGGGTTGCTGGGAGGACGGCACGAAGTGAGCAAGGTGGAGGTGTTGGCTACTTTTCCGAGGCCGATGCTCGAAAGGAACGCCTTCGATCGGGGGTGGGGGAGTGGGTGGGCGTGAAAAGGGACGCGAGGAGGCACGGTTAACCTTTTTAGCACCGTACTCCCGATGTGGGGACAGAACATTTGGAGATAGACTATTACGGGGGTACATAGTAGTTAGAACCAAATATGGTTAGTAAAAATTAGGGGAATACATAGGTTTTTGTGTGTCTTGTAGGTTCTGATTACTATGGTTCCCCGTAATAGGATCATTTCAGGAGTCGGAAAATGACTCAGGATGCTGGGTGGCTGTTGCTGTTGTGACAGTTAAAACAAGATGCAAAACGGACCCCAACAGGTCCAAAAATATTATGTGCTAACCAGACCTCCCTCAGCCGCTGACACTTGACACGACACGACACACGGCAGGACACGACGACATTGTGTGACCCACCTGCCCGTCGCGGAAGATGACGATGCCTTCCACACACCCCGCTAGCGCCGACAAGTGCACCGCCGCCGAAAGAACGAGCAAACCCATCCCCCACTTCAGCGAGGTCCCCGACAGCCCCGAAGACTCCAAGAAGCAAGCCTGAAGACAAAACAATAATGGAATACCACCGAAACGTGGAATAAACAAAAGCATGAACAGCTTGTTTTAACCCTCTTAGCACTAGATCGCTATAGGGCCCACGAGGGCCCATGAAATGGGCCCAAGTTTATGTAGCATTACCTTGTTTTAGAGGCATGCTCTTTGAGTGGACTTTGAACGCCCCGTTTACCACGCCAAAGCTTTGAG
>JAYJMJ010000405.1:256758-284545 GCA_036873875.1 Laminaria ephemera
AGAAAAAGTCCCTACGAGTACGAGTATGCACTCGGTGGGGCTCGAACCCGTGACATTGACCTTAGTGGTTACGAGGTCAACCCACTAACTAGACCATCGGGGACGCCGACAATATGTAAATACAGGATACCAGGTACCTATTTTTATAAAAAATTAAAAACACACTACAGCTGTGAGATCGAGGATTCCGTCGAAATTCATTTGTGCAAGCTGTGTGTGATACTCCGATCGCGCGTATTACGGGATGTGTATGTCCTCATGGAGGATTATAGGTCGGCGACTCCCCTCAGTACTACTGCTGTACTGTACCTGGTAGTTAGCACCAGGGTCAACAGAGTAGGTGTGATACCAATTTTATGTCATGTAGTGGACATTACGTAGACAGGCTGACATCCACAGGGAAATAAGAATTTTGGAAGCCGTTGTATCATACTGAAGTTAGTATAGACTGCATTATTTCCCAAATAGGAAATCCAGCCCTCTGGGCAAACATTCCTGTCTCTTTCGACTAAAAAACATGACGTGATATCTGATACCAGGTATCTCGTATCATGTGTGTGCTGCACCAGATATGTAGGTTTCTTTCGCGCAAAAATCTGACATCAAAATCGGACGAGTATACTTTACTGCTGTCTGCTGGTCTGCCCGTACAGGGAGGGACCTCAGGCACATGACGCCTCGATCGACTCTCCTCGTTGGTTCGTCGTGGTTGGTGATTGTTTTTGGTTCGTGGTGGTTCGAGATTGTTATTGCAGTCTTCGCTGTTCGATGTTCGTGAGCATGTGGAAGGCACGGTCAGAATGTCTCAGGAACTACGGTACGATATGATATCAGTACAATACGAGTTAGAAAAACCAGGTAGGACTTTTCATCAGGGACAGAAAAGAAGAAAAGTGCCGGAAAAAAACGACGATTTACAGTATCGTCCACACGAAGAAGCCCGGGCTGCTGTTGCTGGGGTAGCGAGCGGCATGCATATGTCCGAACTGCAACGCAAGGAGGTGTATCATACGTACGGCACGAGCGCAGGCAGCATGGTGGTGGCTGTGCTGCTGTTGGTAACACCGCACTCCTCGCTTCAAGGTTACTGTCGCTAGTAGGGTTCAGCCAGTACAGGACTCGTATTCCTATCGAAATGAAACAGGTTTGAACGAATCGTATGCACAGCAGCAGCAGCAGCAGCAGCAGCAGCAGCAGCAGCAGCAGCAGCAGTGGTATCTGGTATTCCCCTTTTGAAGGGCTTTGGGAGCTTGTACTGAGGGCAGTTGGTGGGCATGGTGGTGGTGGTGGGTGGGGTGGCTCGATGTCAGGCACCAGGCTTACGAGTACTGACTTCAAGCAGCCAGCATACACCACCCCACCCAACACGATACAGGAGGCAAGTTCGATAGATAGAAGAAGATAAAGTTGGTCTCTCATGTACAAATCGCGATACGAGAACGAAAATGTTATGCCAATTCACCGTGCTTCGTGTGCGTGTGCGTGGGTCGCCGCGGGGGGCAGCACTAGTCCTCTCACCGTCCTCTGTCTCCTTGTCGGTGATCGGTGCGCTCAGGTAGGCTCCCATGCTGTCCGTCTCAAAGAAGGAGCGGCGGTACCCCGAGAGGTGTGTGGTGTTGTTGGTGTGGTTGCTGTTGTGTTGTGTTGTGGCCGCGGAAGGAAAGCGAAGGTGTGGGGTGTGTTTTTTTGTTACTCGTTTTTCACGAATTTACGACCAAACCTCGTGGAAGATCACTTAGGCTCTTTGCTACTACTTCTCCTGCGGACAGGCTTCCCGCGGCGCCCACAGAGGCAGGGTGGTGCGGGGGAGGCGGCAAAGGAAGACTCCCTGGAGAGCTGCTGGTCGGGGGGTGCTTTGCGATCCGTCGCAGCACGCTGATGAGCGTGGGAGTCAACCTGTTGCTGCAAAGTGAGAAAGGGTCGCCGTTTGAAATCACCCCCTACCTCCCGACACAAAAACGCGAAGTATATGAAACTGAAACCCCGACGACATTTATTTAGAGAGTGCGTCTACGCAACGCCCGTCATAGCACTACTGCGTCAATACGCTGCCTGTACAGCAGCTTCAGAGCTTTGAGGGCCCTGTTCGGAGCGGATATATTGCGACTGCCTGAGTGCACCAACCCACCAGACTTTTAGGGGGTCATCGGGTCATTCCGTAGTGAGAAAGAGCCCGAGAGGGGAAGCCAACAAACAAGAAGCATCAGAGATGAAGCCTTTCAGGTATGCCAAGTGTGCCTAAACCTGAGCCTGAACACTGACCTACGTAGAAGGCCACACGCAATGCTTCTCTAGGCACGCCACCGCTCTTGGCACAAAGCAGAGAAGGATGGCTCGAGTAGTTATCTGCCCCACTGAGGGTTTCACTTTCTTTGTCGCTGAACGCAGGAGGTTGGACCCGCCTGCCCGGCTCGATGAGCTCAAACAATGCAACAGACCTTTCAAATCAAATGACCGAAGACGGCCGATTTTGGCCACGTACACTGTACGTACACTGGTTATAGTATCGATTGCCACCTGCCACCCTTTACGGCAAAAGGTTTGAGAGTTGGTTATTGTTGCAGGCTGAGTATGTAGTCTATGCGGATGGTTGGGTTTGGGCGATGGTGGATGTATGGCCACGACCTTCTCTTTACCTTATTTCGTACCAAGCCTTGTTGCACTAAGAATCGCAGTGTATGACGGTATCGAAAATAATTGATGCCGTCATCGATCATCGGTCATCGGCCTGAGCCTAGAGCTCAGACCTGTGGTATATATCAGACCTGATACATGAAGCAGCAGTACCTGATAGCTCAAGCATTGCTCATTGCCCTATAGAATCGAACCACACCGCGAGTCGTTCCTGATGTTGTTCGCTTTCCCTCCACACGGTACGAGTGCACACGTCACGTACATGTTGCTTGTCGAGATTTCTATGATAGATGCTACTGCTGTAGACTACCGGTACACTACAACTGCTTGCTGCCGCTGCTGCCGCTGCTGCCGCTGCTGCTGCCGCCGCTGCTGCTGCTGCTGTAAGGTTGTTGTTCTCACATTAACCCTCATCATAGCTGCTATTCGACGAGAGTCGACGAGGGAAGAAAGTGCTGAATTCTTCTCGCGATAAAACAATTAAGGCGCGTCACGTAGTGGGGAGGGGGGAGAAGAGCCTGCTAAGTGACCCCGGATCTGAGTTACGAGTATTAATAGGGAGGGAGAAGGAGAAAGAAAAAGTGCGAAGATAATAAATGGGATGAGCATAAAAAAAAAGAAAAAAAAGCTGCTGCACTCCTGCAGACTTCAGTATAATACCTGGTACAGCTATTAATAGTCGTGGTGCCCCCCCCCTCCCCGCCACCTGCGTCATCACCACAAGGCTCGGTAGAGCACACTGGGTAGCCCATGCTGGATGTGATAACCTGCCTTGCTGACTGACATGGCGTGCGGAATGGACATACATACTTAGAGGGTATGATATACCTGGTATATGATAGGTGGTGACATGCCTGGTGCAACGGTAGTGACGTCTCACGTCCGTCCGCTGTGCTGCCGTACGTATGCACGTACTTGCTGTTGTGCTGCTGCTGAAGTAGTATACTATCATCACTTACTCGTACATACGATACGGT
Source organism: Laminaria ephemera (assembly GCA_036873875.1). Taxonomy (NCBI): domain Eukaryota; class Phaeophyceae; order Laminariales; family Laminariaceae; genus Laminaria; species Laminaria ephemera. The sequence continues at coordinate 260,370 of JAYJMJ010000405.1, forward strand.
AGCTGGTGTGCTATTAGTAGTGTCATCCTGCTGTACGTGTGATACTTACCTGTTACGCATGATACATGCTCGGGCATCTATCTTGAGAGCGATACAAGTATGTACGAGGTGTGTCCAGCAGACTGACTGCCTATGCTACATTCCGTTCATGTGCACGATATATGGACGAGTAGACTAGATGCGTAGAATTTCATACCTGGTACCAGGTACGTAGACTACGAATATTCTGGTACAGTAGAGGTTCCTCTATAGTGCCGGTTGAGTAATGTCGGTTACCCGCTACGAGTATAGCGCCTGCGAAATCGCTTGGCACAGATGGGAACAACCAGTAGTGGCAGTATGCGGAGTAGTGCCGGTTGCCGCTACAGTGCCGGTATTTCCGGCTGACACATACCGGCACTATAGAGGGACCACTACTGTACTTGCCAGGTCCCAGGTACCAGGTCCGGCTCTGTCCGGACATGTAAGGACCGTTTGTGAAAAAAATATGACTACCTACGAAATTATCCCAGGGGCATCTGAAGTTAAAATCAGGGAACGCCGCCGTTCCGAGGTATGAGCCTGTATTAGATCCGCCGATGTTTGATGTTTGCGTCGGACGCGAAAATGTGGTCATGATTGGATCTCCTGCTGAGCACTGCACACACGCACACTTAAGCACCGTGGCTGTCACAAAGACGACAGCTTGAAGCGCGCCGGCTGCTGTTGGACCGCTGCTGTTGGACTGTGTTCTGCTGTGGCTGCGCGGCTGGTGCCTTTGAAATTCAGAGGAAGTTATGTGTGGGTTGAAATCGTCAAGAATGCGTTCCTCAGGATGGCACACACACGCACACGCACTAAAAACACCGTTCGTGGTTGTCACAAAATGAATACCTGGTACCTGATACTACTGTGGATACCCCGAGTTAAGAGCGCCCCGTGACAATTTGAAAGAGGCGCTGTTAACTACAAAGCGCTCTTTTCTGTAGTGGGAAACGTGTGGTCTTTAGTGTGGCGGGACATGCCGAGTTGACCGCTCTTAACTCCCGGATGCTCTCAACTCGGGTGCTCTTAACCCGAGGCGCCCACTACTGTACCTTGAAGTGCAGTTGCTGTTGTACCGTGGATGCCGCACAGTATGGATCTTGAAGGACGGTGTGATACAGGGATACAGCAGCAGACAGCAGAACGAACAAAATAATTGAAGGGTGAAATCGTGGGTTCGAATGTCCTGCGCGGCTCGGCGGTGCGGAACGCAATCCCTTGAAATATGTACGAAAGCATTTTATCGATACCCATCACTAATCTCCCTACAATAGGAAGAAAAAAAGGTATGGAATTATCGGACGGACACTGACTGTTGTGCAGGATACTGTTGAGTAGAAACAAACGGTTTTCATGTTGATTGTGAACACAACACATAAAATGTTTATTGTGAAGACAACAACAGCAACAACAATACATACACTCGTATATAGCATGGTCTAGAGAGTGATCAGCAGAGTGGACGAACGAACCCGCCGCATGAAAAAAAACAGCAGCAACTACCGGTAGGGCTGTCAATCGGAGCCAAAGTTCGATTTGATTTTTATCGGTTTCGGCGAAGCCGATTTTAATCTGATTTATTCACACGTCGGACAGATCATCGATCCCCACTTGATGATCTAGATCTTTCAGAGCAGATCTGTATGGTCTAGCTCATGTTACCGGGTGGGAGCCGTACGATCTGTATGATACTAGCAAACGTTTCAGGTGTTGGATCTGTACTCTATGTACAGATCCTGCACAACATCTCATAACGGCAGATACAGGATCTACTGTAGATGATCTAGATCATGATCTGTCCGAGGTGTGAATTTATTCAATACCACGTATATCGGCACGGTTGAATTTGGAGTGAAATCGAACGGGCGAAGCGAGCCCCCATCACAACCCCCCACGGCTGGTGAGGGGGGAAATATAGCCGGTAAAATACGGTATGTCTATATCGCAGCACAATCACAAGCATCTTCGTGGTTCCGATGTCGAGTTGTTTTTATTTTTTATCATCGCTTTTACTTTCCAGCTCAACTCGTACGAGTAGGAGGTTTTACCCTCACCGCCGACCTTCTAGACAAGCCGTGGTCACAGGTGTCGTCTCTTCTCCCCCCCGGTGCGCGCCTTCATTTTTGTCGCCAATAGGGTTCAGCATTCCCGACGTTCGTGGATTTTCATCGGTTGAATCGTACAATCGAATCGGATGAATCGGCTGCGATTCATAGCCTTAGCGTCAACAGTCTCGTAACCAGATGCGCGCAGCAGCAGCGGCAGCAGCAGCAGCAGCATGACAAGTCGTGGTAATTTGCTGCTGCACCAAAGAAGAGACATCAGTGTGCACCCAACGACAGGTAGCAGCAGTGGGCACCTGGAGTCGTACGCAGATACAAACAACACAACCCAACACAACACCCGAAGCGATGCTGCGAGTTTTCGCTTCGTACGGCTGTACTATACTACAGTAGCTGCTGCTGATGCAGGATTGCCGGATGAAAATCGCAGTAGAGGTGGGCACGGAATAGCATTTTCGAAAAACCGGAAACCGGATAGGAGGCGTTACTATTGAAACGAAAAACGGGTTAAGTCGGTTCTTGTTTGGCAGGTTTTAATTAAACTCCTGTTTTTTGTTATGATTTTGGTGTAGGACGCACCCTACCTCAAGTGAGAGTTTGGGCCTGCCCCGAAAATGGTTTGTTCGTAACCCCCTTTGGGACGCTTGAAGGATAAAATGCCGAAAAAAATCAGGGCTGTTCACGGGTCAGGTCAAACCTCTCGGGTCGGGTCGGATCGGGTCGGGTCGCACCCGACCCGACCTGCGAGTTTTTGGGTATGTCTTGACCTGACCCGACCCGACCCGACCCGTGATATTTTGAAAAACTCCTGACTCCTGACCCCACCCGACCCGACCCGACCCGACCCGACCCGACCCGACCCGACCCGGCCGGTGAGATTTGAAAACCTCCTGACCCGACCCGCGGGTTGGGTCATGACCCGTGAACGGCCCTGAGTAAAACTGACGATTACAGCATAACAAGCCACACGATGTATGATAGCCCGGGCTGCTGGCTGCTGGGGTATGATAGGGGATGAAGGGGATGAAGGGGATGTGTCCGAACTGCAATGGGAGGATAATTACGACATGTGCACACCATGATGATACCTGAACTGTTGCACGCTCTTCCTAGAAGGCCGTTAACCCGTTTGGGACCCATGTATAGCGATAATACTGATAGTATAGCGATAATACCAATGGGAAGTGTGGTCTACCCATGGATGTATAGCGATAATGCAAGTGAGAAGTGTGGTCTACCCATGTACTTCGAAGTATTGCGATTATGCAAATGAAAAATTTGATCTATCCATGGTACTGTAGTGGTCCCCCTGTAGTGCCGGTTGAGTAGTGCCGGTTTCCCGCTATAGTGCATGTGAAACCGCTTGGCACAGATGAGAACAATCAGTAGTGGCAGTATGCGGAGTAGTGCCGGTTGCCGCTACAGTGCCGGTATTTCCGGCTGGCACATACCGGCACTATAGAGGGACCACTACTGTAGCTCTATAAGTCAATGCATACCAGTACCAGGTTGACCCGCTTCGTAACGGCTGGGTGTGCTATGTGTCAGTGGGATACCGTCTTCCCCCCCCCCCTCTCTCTCTCGCTCGTGAACTACCGCGTCTACCGTACCTGACTTTAGCCGCTGACATGCTTATGAACCTCTCTTCCTTTCATGCGCCTTGCGTGCCTTGATTGCTTACACATTGGCGCCTGTCCTGTGCCCACGGATTAGACTACGTCGACGAGTTAATGTGAGAAGAACAATAACATAGGTCGGTCACACTGACGGAGAAATCAGCAAGGGAGACGGAAGCGATAGCGACAAGGGCGCTTCCTCAATCAGCTCTTCCTCAAAGAGCACGCCGCCGCTAGGAACGCCCCTGGAGTTCATTCCCTTGGCGGAAAGTGCGGACATGGGGAAGGAAATGGGAGAGCGGTTATCAAGGCACATGGACAACTGCCTTAATGACCGCTCTCCCACTCCTTGTCCATTTCCACACGTTCCGCTAGGTGAATGGACTGCAGGGGCGTTCCTGGTGGCGATATTTTTTCCGGGGATGCCATCGAATCATCCCCGGGTTTCTGAGGAAGCGCCCTTGTCGGTTTCGCGTGCGTCTCCCTTGCTGACTTCACCGTCAGGGTGGCCGAGCTCTATGTAGACAAATCACCGCACGCAAGGCACATAGAACAAAGAGAGGGTCATACACATATCAGCGGTACAGTCAGGTGCGGTAGACGGTGGTTCACTAGAGAGAGGGAAGATATCCCACTAAAATTGAACACAACAGATATGAAGCGGATCAAGCTGGTACTGGTGTGATCTGTATTAACAGAGCTATACGTACGATATGCGAGAAATTATGTATTTTCAAACTATCTGCCGGTATGTCCGGGTGTGTTGGTTCGCCTGCATTACAGTAACGTATACAAATATGTATATGGATGTTAAAGAATAGTAGTCCACGCAAGTTAAACAGAGGCAGCTCTGCAACAATATGAATATGACACATCGTTGACTACTACTGTGACAGCGGGGATTTATGATTTGTCCTACATAATGAGCTCGTCGTATAATATAGCATACCGGCAATGTTCATTGTTCTAAGAAACACTGACTGTACTCTTCATGCAGTACCATCATCGAGACCTATATGGTCATCAAGATAGCACAACACTATCTCCTTGCGGTAACACATTTCGATGATGGTACTTTTAATCACCGATCCACTGGTATGTTTTTCGAAGATATACGTAAACAACCCGATAAAAGTGTGGATGGGTATCATGAAGCATGCTGGGAGACCGGCCATTTTAGGCGCGCCAAGACCTCTTTTCGCTTTAACGTACTAGTTTTAGTGTAAGGGAGGGATCGGTCAAGGGGTCAGACCGCGGACTCCTATTATAGCATCCTTGGGTATCACGAGCACGAAAAAAGCAAGCCCGAGGTAATGTTGCATGACGGTGCTTCTCACGAGCAAATAGCGCTGCTGGGCGAGCGAGCTCAGCACCTCGAACCTTGCTCGCAGCACTCGCTGAGCTCACGTCTACGGGCGCACTATGAACACTACATACACAGCAATACATACACCTGATATACGACACATACCGCAAGCGAGCGTACGCATATTTTACTGTCTAAGCCGGTCTGTTCCACCGGTTGTATGAAATGTTGTACCATGTACACTTACCTGGTGCGAACTGACCAACTACGTCGGGATCGCGGAAAATTAGAAAGAGTGGGCACGCGGCTAAACGAATCTCATCAACACCGACACCACCACGCCTTGCCCTGGTACCCGGGCTCTCGGATATTGATACCCACGGCAAATCGTCCGATAGGGCGGAGTGCTCGTCCATTCACACCCACGCGTTTTGTAGCCGCCTACGGTATTATCATGCTCGTGCGAGTGCTGTCTTCCGGTAATTCACGCAAGCGCATTTATTTCTCGATTGCCCCAGCCGCGCGCGCTGCAAACGATACAGGCGCTCTTTCACAAAAGATGCCGTCCCGAGGTTCCGCCCTCTCACCGCCATGACGCAGATACAACAACCCCCCGCGCCGGCTGTAGATTCCGTGTCTCGGTCTGATGTCTCTCTGGCCCAATGTCCATCATCTATGCTCATGGCCATCGTTGGTGATGATACTGGATTGCAAACGAGCAGTAGATGAAGTGGATATGATATGTGGTCTTTCGAAACCGCTCGGATGAACCAGCAGCTTAAACATTTTCTTAAAGCTGCTTGGTCATCCGAACGGTTTCGAAAGACCGCATCTCCACGTCAAGTGCTGCTCATGTGGAACCCAGTATCATTACCAACGATGGTAAGGAGCATGGACAAACCGCGGGCCAGACGGACATCAGCGCGATACGCGGAAGCTGCAGCCGGCACGGGGAGGCTGCTTTTGCCCAGGCATCGCACCATCATACTCGTGTGAGTACTGTCTTCCGGTAGTTCGAATCTGTCCGCAAGCACTTTCGTTTCTCGATTGGCAGAGCCGCGCGCGCTACAAACGATGCAGGCGTTCTTTCACAAATCGCCGCCCCGAGGTTCCTCCCTCAAACCGCCATGACGCAGATACAGCAGCCCCCCACGCGCCGGCTGCAGCTTCTGCGTCACGCGCCGTTATCTCTCTGGCCCGATAGTGACCATCCATGCTTATGGCCATCGTTGGTCAGGATACTGGATTGCAGATAAGCAGTAGACGAGGTGGAGGTGTGGTCTTTCGAAACCGCTCGGATGACCCAGCAGCTTTAACACAGCAGCTTTAAGAAAAGCTAACAGCAGCTTTAAGAAAAGCTGCTGGGTCATCCGAGCTGTGCTGAAAGATTATATTTCCATTCCATCTACTGCTGATCTGCATTCCAGTATCATCACCCACGATGGTATCGAGCAGGGGTGATGAGCAGCGGGCCAGACAGACATCGGCGCGCTTCGTACGCGGAAGCTGCAGCCTGCCCGGAAAGGCCTGCTCTTGCCCAGGCATCGCATCATCATGCTCGTGCGAGTGCTAGGTTCCGGTATTTCGAATCCACCCGCAAGCACTTTCATTTCTCGATTCGCCCGGCCGCGCATGCTGGGAGCGATGCAGGCGCTCTTTCACAAATCGCCGCCCCGGGGTTCCGCATTCAAACCGCCATGACGCAGATACAGCAGCCCTCCCGCGCCGGCTGCAGCTTCTGCGTCGTACGCTGTTATCTCTCTGGCCCGATAGTGATCATCCATGCTCATGGCCGTCGTTGATGATGATACTGGAGTGCAGATAAGCAACAGACGGGGTGGAGATGTGGTCTTTCGAAACCGCTCGGATGACCCAGCAGCTTCAAGAAAAGCTGCCGGGTCGGGTCATCCGAGCTGGTTTGAAATACCACATGTCCATCTGGTCTGCTGCTGATCTGCATTCCAGTATCATCACCCACGACGGTATCGAGCAGGGGTGATGAGCAGCGGGCCAGACAGACATGAGCGCGATACGCGGAAGCTGCAGCCGGCTCGGGGGGGCTGCTCTTGCCCAGGCATCGCATCATCATGTTCGTGCGAGTGCTGTGTTCCGGTAATTCGAATCCGTCCGCGAGCATTTTTATTTCCTGATTGGCTCGGCCACGCACGCTACAACGATAAAAGTTATCTTTCACAAAATCGCCACCCCGAGGTTCCGCCCTCCCACCAACAAGATGCAGACACAGCAGCCCCCCCGCGCCGGCTGTGCGTCCGGCGTCGCGCTCCGATGTCTCTTGGGCCCGATAGTGGGCATCCATGCTCATGGCCATCGTTGATGATGATACTGGATTGCAGACGATCAGTAGATGAGGTGGATATGTGATATTTTGAAACAGCTCGGAATACCATTTTCTTCAAGCTGCTGGGTCACCCGAACGGTTTCGAAAGACCACATCTCCATCTCAAGTGCTGCTCAACTGCGATCCAGGATCATTACCAACGATGGCAATGGGCATGGACAAACAGCGGGCCAGACAGACATCGGCGCGCTACGCGGGTGCTGCGGCTGGCTCGGGTGGGCTGCTCTTTTGCCCAGGCATCGCATCATCATGCGCGTGCGAGTGCTGTCTTGCGCCGAGTCGAATCCATTCGGCAAACACTTTCTTTTCCCGATTGGCCCAGCCGCGCGCGCTACAAACGATGCAGGCGCTCTTTCACAAAAAGTGCCGCCCCGAGGTTCCTCCCTCAAACCGCCATAATGCAGATACAGCAGCCCCGCCGCGCCGGCTGTAAATTCCGCGTCGCGCTCCGATGTCTCTCTGGCCCGATGTTCGTCATCCATGCTCATGGCCATCGTTGATGATACTGGAGTACAGACGAACAGTAGATGAGGTGGATATGTGGTGTTTTGAAACCGTTCGGATGACCCAGCAGCTTGAAGAAAAGGAAAGCTGCTGGGTCGTCCGAACTGTTTTGAAACGCCACATCGCCATCATACGTACTGCTCATCTGCAATCCAGTATCACCACCAACGGTGGCGTCGGGAAAGGGTGATGAGCAGCGGGCCAGACAGACATCGGCGCCCTACGCGGAAGCTGCAGCGGACTCGGGGGCGCTGCTCTTGCCCAGGCATCGCATCATCATGTTCGTGCAAATGCTGCCGTCCGGTATTTCGAATCCATCCGCAAGCACTTTCATTTCGCGATTCGCCCGGCCGCGTGCGCTACAAGCGATGCAGGCACTCTTTCACAAATCGCCAAGCCGAGATTCCGCCATCAAATCGCCATGACGCAGAAACAGCAGCCGCCACGCGCCGGCTGCAGCTTTCCGCGTCGAGCGCCGATGTCTCATTGGCCCGCTGTTTATCACCCTTGCCCATGGCCACCGTTGGTATTGATACTGGCATGCAAACAGTACGAGTGGTAGACGAGGTGGAGATCTTGTTTCAGATCAGTACGGATGACCCAGCTGCTTCATAAACATGTAGCTGTTGGATCATCCGAGCTGTTTTGAAACACCATCTCCACCTCGTCTACTCCTCGTATTGTCTGCATTCCGGTATCACCACCGACAATGACAATGAGCTATGGTGATCAGCAACGGGTCAGGCAGACATCGGCGCTCGACGCGGAAAACTGCAGCCGGCGCGGGGGGGGTCGCTCCGCACCTTTTGAGCTATGCGATGCCTGGGCAGACACTCAAAAGGCAAATATTTTGCGTACTACAGTACTGCTGCTGCTGCTGCTGTCGCCCTGTGCGGGTTCCTAGCATAAAAAAATGCAAGACAAAAAGGCGGCGTAACTGCCGTAACATCTGTGCTAATTGGATGGAAACTGTTTAACCGCTCCAGACGCTACGTGTGAAAACGCCATGCAGGGGCTATAAACCGATGTGAATTCCGAAATCCACAATCCGAAATCAAGACGCGAGAAGGCGAGGGTTGGATCGGGTCGGGAAGCGCAGAGCAGCACTTGTGTCCGAGATACCCCACCAGAGTGCATCGTTTCGAGCAGGACCTTCTAGGGGGAAATCTATGTGGCGAGTTTCAACATGTCCAAGCTCCTGCGTGCGTGTACCGACCCTTGTTCTTATCCGTGCTCCCGCAAGAAAGTGGAGGAATTCGGACGCAAGCACTGCATGTTAAATTGGATGTACGGCAGTAAAGCAGTGAGGATTTTTATGTTTGGTGCGGGATACGCTCGGGTTGGCGCGCGATAGATCTCTTGCTCCACGCCGCCGGGTACACTATCGAACAACCAGGCGTACCGCAAGCAGGCCGAGTCGACTGCTGACGTCGCACCTTTCAAGACATACAATGATCGTTACGGTACAAACTTCGTCTATATTGCTCCGAAAAATGAAAATTCGGTCTTGCGAGCACACGTATCGGGCGTGGAGAAGAATGATTCCGCGATACCGCTGGTGCATCGCCGCAAAAGAAAGAAACGGTTTGCAAAACTGCTCCCACAGCCAAGCTCCTGCGTGCGTGTACCGACCCTTTTTCTTATCCGTGCTCCCGCAAGAAAGTGGAGGAATTCGGACGCAAGCACTGCATGTTGAATTGGATGTGCGGCAGTAAAGCGGTGAGGATTTTTATGTTTGGTGCGGGATACTCTTGGGTTGGCGCGCGATAGATCTCTTGCTCCACGCCGCCGGGTACCCTATGGAACAACCAGGCGTACCGCAAGCAGGCTGAGTCGACTGCTGACGTCTCACCTTTCGACACAATGACAATTACGGTACAAACTTCGTCTATAATTCTCCGAAAAATGAAAATTCGGTCTTGCGAGCACACGTATCGGGCGTGGAGAAGAATGTTTCCACGATCTGCTGGTGCATCGCCGCAAAAGAAAGGAACGGTTTGCAAAACTGCTCCCACCGCAGACCATTAAATGCTGAAACGGAAAGAAAATCGTGACAGACCCTTCGACTCATCGGCATTAAGCTCTACCTCCGCCATGGACCATGGGCGCCTTTCTCAGACGCGTGCTATGGTAGACGTAGCCCTTAATTTTCTATCGCTCCTGACTTGAGAAGCTCTATACCTGACACTAAAGTGACTATGAGATTGAAGGAAAGCGCGACCCGACGAACAATCCCATGGCCGAGGTATATATTGCAAACCACAAATGGTATCCAAACGATATTGAGTAGTACCTCAATGGAGGACCTCGGTCAGCCAGAAACATTTCACACCCCCTGGACAGATCAGCTCACCGTAGCTCGAGCTAGCTCTTTTCGACGGTAGCTCACCGGTGAGCTACGTGAGCTACATGAGTGTCTGCACATGTTTTGCCGGCTTGAGCTATACTGGTAGGCGGTAGCTAATCTGTACATGTTTTCGAAGCTTGGGTTATACCTGGTAGAGGATAGCTCATCTGCACATGTTTTGAACGCGTGAGCTATACACGATGGATGAGCTAGCTCATGAGCTGTCCGGGGTTGTGAAAACATTTCGGAAAAAACGTGCTACCCCTATAGTTGAGTGGGTCCTCAATCGACTGTACAGGATCGCGGTTGATGGTGTTGCAGAACCAACTAAGCTCCGAAAAGCCAGTCGTGGTCGACCCTACTGCTGTACCTGGCACGTGATAAGCCACGATTGTACCCGACGGGAATCGATTCCTCTGCCCATGCCCGTTATACAACCATTCCTTATTTTTTCTCCCGATGGAAGCTCGCAGTGATAATATCGTGACCCAATCTGATGGATCCAGGAATGAAACAAAACGGGTTCCAGCATTTTTGGGATGGTCGCCGAGTTGAGCGCGCACTCGCGCGGTGGCTAATCCCTGTCAAGGCCCCCCTGCTTCGAGGCAACAGGCCTCATCCCACCCAATACTTGCGTTAAATGATCGGCGGCAGTGTTCAAGAATACCACAGTATTTTACGGAGTGCACACTCGACCTCGGAAGGTGCCTATGGTGGAGCTCGCGTAATGCTTCAACCCTATTGTCAGAGCGGGAGTGTTCTCGCACAACGAAAACAGCCCGGACTTCAGCTCACCTTGCTTTTATTTGTCCGTGGCGGCTCCCTCGGGATCTGTCTGAACCCCTTGAGACTGAACCCACTTTTTTTGCGAAAAAATACTTGTGATGGTAGTGCGGAACAGTAACAGTTTGTGCAGTAGTGCGGTACGATGTCTCACGTTCCGACGTATGGTGGACGCCCCGCGTTCCGACCATAGGCGTCTCACGTTCCGACCTGCCAGGGTATGCCGTACTATGCACAGCGAGAAAAGCACTCGCAATACACCTGTCCTACAGCCCGCTGCGAATATGAAGCCCCACCAGGTCATTTTCTCATTCGACATGGTGCCATCGCCATATACTGATAAGTACAGTAGTATAAACCCCTTGGGGGCTGCAAAGAGAGAAAAAAAGAAAAAAAATGAGAAATACAACACAGGCCACACGAAGCACAGCCCGATCTGCTGGGGTAGGGTGTGTTTCCGATTTGCGATGTATGGAGCTGTGCCACACGCGCGCAGAAAGGTGATTTGCTGGTGCGGCTGCACACTCTTCCTAGCCACTTGATACTATCGCACTCGTCGTTATTTTGATAGCTAAACATGGGGTTCCAAATAGGTTGAAAGTTTTAAGGAGTTTTTATTGTTCCTTGCGCTTGGTGTGTGTCCATTGAACATCACACGAACACGAACATGCATCGATGTTGTGTGGTTTTCAACAGGCGGAGATATGAACGAGGTTGTTGATGACATGGGGGGAAGGGGGGTGTGGATACAACCACGGTCGAGTGCCGGCACCAGAATAGGTCCGGTTTTGGAGGACATCACCAACTTCAGCAGTGCGCGCAAGGATGCAGGTAAAAACGCAAGGCAACACGTGAAGCATACAGCATGTCGAAGACATGCCCCTTGCTGTAGACGCTCCTACAGTACCGCCCCCCTAATAAGAAACCGGGATGATATTGTCCCAAGGTAGATTTCTTATTTGATGAAGGGTGTGTTCCACTCCGACTTTAGTGTAACCTCTCCCGAATTTCTTATTTCCCCAAAAATGCCAGGCTGAGGTTCTTGTGAGGCTCTTTGTTATGAGAGAGCCGTTAGTGTAGTTGTGCTTATTTGTACCCCAACAACCGATGGATGGATACCTTGCAGGTGTACTGCAGCATCCTCGAGAACAACGAGTTCGCCGGCATGAATCAAGGTCATGACCGAGCCGCAACAGATCTGGCAGAACACCGTCACCGGGCCCGGCTCCAAGGTATATACGATCTCGATCCAATCGTGACTGAAGTTGACGACTGTTGCAAATGTCCTGCTGCATTAGTTCCTAGCGACAGCTTTAGGACTATTGTACTAGTAATATCGCTTATACATGTCAAGTATTTGGTCGGAGCACAGCAAATTCTTCAGACTTTTCTGTTTGGCTCTCACGGCTACGCGAACCGAGTAGAGTCCGCGGACAAAATCGTCACGACAGCAGTCTGGCGTCTACCTGGTACTCAGCACATTCGCGATCGTTCTGTCACCCTTCACACTTTCTTTTTGCCTCCACTTCAACGGAACACAAGCTATGAATAACACCACAACGAGTACATACAGTACAGTACGGGCCCTCTAACAAGAAAAGATTGTTTCGGCCCCAGCCTCAAATGTCTTAATTGTGTCCCGAAACCAGCAGTGTTTCTTACGCGCAGCTTCTTAAATCGTTTGCTCCGATTTCTGCTGCTTGACGGTACATGTTTCTTGTTCTGCCGCTTCTTATCTCTTTAGACAATTTGAGTACTGTTTCCTCCGCCAAATTTTGTCAAGTGTCTGGAAAAAGCGAGATTTCTTATTTGCGAATTTCTCATTAGGGGAGCCGTATTGTAGTGCACATGGCGACCTAGCGGTCCAACGAAAACCCCTGTTCCTCATGAAACCGCGGTTGTTGCCAATCTCGCACACCCGAGGTTCAAGACCCCCTCACCTCCAATAGGGTTCGGGCGTACTGTAGAAGTCACTATTAATATATCTCGACCTCACGACTTGCTGCTGTAGGAATTTTCGACCTGTGATGTATGCTGTACTTATGCCGCACGAATGTTGTAGAAAATCACGAGTTGTGATGATGATGTTTTACGGTAGGAAAATGCCAGGGTATGTTTTACGTCGAGCAATACAACGGGATACGTATTTGTTTTTTAGGAACCTTAGACGCATTTTTTTATTTCCGGCTGATTCGTTCCCAAGCAGTGCGACGCGTGACGGTCAGAGCACTGCTGTTTAGGAAGTACCCCCATACTAGCCTTTATCGGCATCAGTATCTAGCCGTCAATGGCTCCATTCTTGTTACTGCTAGCTTTAGTGCGGCCCGATTTTGACGTGTACTTTTTTGTCCCGTCGCGTCTCGTTCGCTCGTTTGTTTGTTGGTCTAACTCCCTCCCCTCCCACGCTCCCACCACCGATATCACGTCTTTCGGCCCAAACAAACACCTTGCTACGAGTCCAATTTTTTTCCCGCGGAGAATATGCCGACAAGTTCGAGGAGTTCAGCGGGTGCCCGTTCGACGTCGACTCCCCCACCCAAGACATCGAGACCCCTACGAGGTGCTCCCAGAACTGCGAGCCCTATCTCGCACACGTTGCGTGCAATTTTGGGGTGGATTATGTGGCACCTCAGCACCCTATAAAAAAATACGGATATCGGTTCATGCTTCCCTTGGTTCTACGTCGGACGCCTGTCGGGGCGGTGGCTCGATTTTCTATACATGAAGTGGGGGGCTCCCAATGGTGCCGGTATGTGCCAGCCCAATATACCGGCACTATTCAGGGCACCGGCACTATTGGGAATAGGGTTACTATAGAGAGTTACTATAGAGTTCTATTCGTGCCAAGCGATTTCACCGGCACTATAGCGGGTGGTGGCACTATGCAACCGGCTCACGTTTTGGGGGCCCCCGACTGTACCCTTCTTTGGATTATTTTTTTGGCCCCGAGACGGTTGGGGGACAGGGGAGCAGGCAATAAAATCGCTTTTTTGAGTCGCACGTGGTAATTTCTCTGCCTCGTGTGCCTGGGCTGAACGCTCGAATAACCCTCCCGGCGTTATTTTTCGGGCGGTGTCAAGTTGAGATGCGATTTGTTTTGCTGTAATCGTATGGGCCAGAACGGTCCGGGTTGCCGGTATGGTATATAGCCTAAGGGGCTAAGCTAATGCAGGGAAGACACCCGTGACTACGGCTTATCCAGAAGGTCGTTAAGTGTAAAAGTTCCTTTCGGGTTGAGCTGGAAAATAAAGCAATCGATAAAAAAATATATGTGCACGTTTGATACATTAAACTTTGGATTGGGGGGGTGATAACCGGCATCTTGTATGATACGCGGTGATATTAAAAAAAAGGACATAATACGCGATCGAATCCACGGCACGCGCGTACAAGGCGTCAGATAATGAAAGCCTGGGTGCAACCTCCACCCCTCCGATTCTCTGCGACGTTTTTTGCGCTGAAATCCACTTATGGTCAGAACATCCGAGGCCGGCCATGAATCAGCGACGTCATTTTTTTTTTTAATAAATAACTCAAACTTTCTCCTGTGAAACGTAATAGTAGTGGTATATCAGGCATATCGTATATCATATTTTATTAGTATTAATCGAAGTTGTTGCTGCTGTTGCAACCCGTTCGTTTGTTCGCTAGTGACTTAGGGTGGGGAAAAAATAGCAACGATAAAGACGAACATGCCCACAGCAGAAAAAACGGCAACCACCAAAGTACGTACGGTTGACTGCCTATCGTGCAGTTGTTTCTACCCGCCCCTCTGCCTCTCTTGAGGAAACATGTCGACGTTTGCATTCTACTGTTGTACTACGGCACACCTCTCTACCCGCACCAAGCTCTCGCGCCACCTCGCGCCCCCCCATCCCTCGACTTGCCACCAACACACAGGTTTAACATATTCATAGGTGTGTTTGAATCTGCACAGTTTCCTGGGGTTGACTCATACGCACACTCACCGAAGCCCTAGTCTACCACCAAAACACTGGTCTAACATATTCATAGGTTTATTTGAATCTGCACAGTTTCTTGGGATTTACTCATACGCACACTCTCCCAAGCCCTAGTCTACACAAACTACAGAGTGCCTATCACGAAGAGCTAAAACTTTGCAAAATTGTTCACACGGGTTTTCCCGGCCCGCAATGTGTGCTATGCTACGATGCGTCTATCATAGCAGCCTTGAGACAATAACACACAAGGGGCTGGGAGAATGGAAACGGCATCCGCCCACACAGAAACTCAGTAGAACTACTGGTGGTCTGCACAGCATTCGTACGATACCCAGTCCTTGCCCTTTCGCCTCTGCCGCAGCATAATTCTGCCGTGTTTGCCCTCTACAAATTGAAGTAGGGCGAGTGAATGCGAATGTTCCTAGGCTTCTGTTGATTGTGCTTTGGTGCGTGGTACGGATATGACAATGGTTAATGATATTTGGGAGTTCCTATGGTAGATTGGCTGTATTGTTGTGAGAGATGCATAGCGGAATATCCCCGGGTCGACGGCTTTTCCCGCCGGATGTTTTTCCCGGTGGCTTTACCTTTCCTTTCCTCTACGCTGCTCTACGCTGTGCCCGGGAGATACTTAATAATATATACATGTCTTTTATATTTGGATGATGGCTACGTGGACTCTCGAGGAGCGCGACTAATACTTCTACTGTTCTCTGTCGGCAACCGACCCCTCTACTCAGCTTCTGTCCGCCAGCGGGTAAACCTTTGAGACTCCAGACAGCAGGAAACAGCTTCCGATGCCCCGTAAGCATCGCCTGTACTCTCAACTTCTGTCCCACAACCCGAACCTCGTCCCGCTATTGGCCCCGTTTGCTGGGGGTGGGTGGGTTAACGTACGCCGTCAATACCAATACAACGCTATGAATTGCACCACCCACCCCACAACGTCATCAGCAAAACCCCCTTTCAGCCTCAAGCGCTACGGCCATATCAGCCTTCCGTAGCCGCTTGCTGCATTTGTTTCGGTCGTGAGATTGCAGCGCCATGGCGTCATGGCCAACACTCTAACAATATGCGGGAATATGCGTAGCGTGATTGAAGGCGGCTATAAATCGGCAGCGACACCGATACAAAATCGATCCAGATACAGCAAGCGCAAAATCAGCTACAACCGTACTCAGATTCTTCTACATCCGAAGGGGTTTAAACATCTACCAGGTATCACTGTAGCTTTCCAGCCAGGCTCGGAAGAGGTTTTTACGTTCGAGGGCACTCTGAACAAGCACTGACGACAGGTTTCTACCCTTCCCCCCCCCCCCCGAAACTTGCCCTGGTTTTATCGAGCACAGGGTGCGGCATTCCCAGAGCTCGTCGACGTTCGTCGAAACTTTCCTACTCGCCCTTTCCGCGACGGATCAATAAGGCAAATAAAAAAGTGCCTTTAGACCGTTTTTACCGCGATTCGAACCCGAACTTCTGCCAACAGGGGTCGACAGTGCCAATGCACCAAAAAACAACGTCCAGCCCGCTCCGTGCTATGCTTTAAACACCAAGTTGGGCATCATCGCCTTTAGGTTCCGCTGTGCATGCCTCGACTCAAAACGGGGTACCCTTTAAACACGAACCACGTGCCTATACGAGCTCCATAACGTTAGTCACGGAGACTCGCCAAGTTTCAAAATTGTTCACACGGTTTTTCCCGGCCCCCTGCAGGCCGGCAACGACACCGATACAAAATCGATCCAGATACAGCAAGCGCAAAATCAGCTACAGCCATACCCAGATTGTTCTACAGCCGAAGGGATTTTAACATATATCACTGTAGCTTTCCAGCCAGGCTCGGAAGAGGTTTTTACGCTCGACGGCACCCTGAACAAGCGCTGGCGACAGGTTTCTACCCTTCTCCCCCCCCTCCCCGAAACTTGCCTTGGTTTTTGTCGAGCATAGGGTTCGGCAATCCCACAGCTCGTCGACTTTCATCGAATTTTGCCTACTCACGCTCTTCTCGCGGTTTCCGCAACGGAAGAAGATGGCAGATACACCATGCGCCTTTTTACCGCTTTTACCGGGATTCGAACCCCGAACTTCCGCCAACAGGGGTCGACAGTGTCAATGCACCATATCACCGTCCAACTCACCTGTACTATGTAATGATTACACCAAGTTGGGCATCATCGCCTTTAGGCTCCGCTGCCTCGACCCAGACGGGGTACCCGTTACACACGGACCACATGCCTATACGAGCTGCATAACGTTAGTCACGGAGACTCGTTAAACTTTTAAAGTTGCTCACACGGTTTTCTTCGGCCCACAACGTGTGCTGCGCTTCGTAGCGTACATCTAGAAGCATCGAAAACAGAATAGACCGAGGGGTTGGGATAATGGAAACGGCATCCACCCACACGGACACACCAGGTACAGCAGTACTACTGGTCGTTTGTACAAATTTCGTACCCAATCCTTTCCCTTTCTCTTCTAACCGCGGCATGACTCTGCGGTGTTTTCTCTCTACATTTTAAGTAGGATGAGTGAATCCGAGTTTTCTAGGCTTTCCATATCTCACAAACATCGTTCGTCCTCTCCGTTTCACCTCGCTGTTTGGTAACCCAAAGCTCCCCCCGCTATTGGCCGCGTTTGCTAGGGGGGGGGGAGGGGGGCATGCTCATTTGCTGCTTGCCTTCGTCATTTGATCAGTGATCACGCGTCCCTTTCCGGATGGACCATCGTTCCTACTCGAAACAGAGACGCCTCCAACATAAGAGGGGGGGGGGGGGTAAACGTACACGGTCACTGCCAATGCAGAGCTAACGCCACCCACCCCGCATCGTCGGCAACAGCAAAACCTCCCTTTCAACCTCTAGCGCTACGACCATATCAGTCTTCGGTAGCCGCTTTCTGCGTTTCTTATGACGGTCAGCTACTCTGACATGTTTTAGCGATAAAATACTCTACGTCTAGTCTATCGCTGTAGCTTTCCAGCCAGGCTCGGAGGAGGTTTTCACGCTCGACGGCACTCTGAACAAGCCCTGGTCACAGGTGTCTACCCTTCTCTCCCCCGAGACTTGTCTTAATTTTTCTATCGCGCATAGGGTGCGGCATATTCACAGCTCAACGACTTTTGTATAAGTTTTCCAGCTCAATCACGCTCTTCTCACGCTTTCCGCGACGGAAGAAAATACAAGAAGTGCCTTTAGACCGTTTTTACCGCGATTCGAACCCGACCTTCTGCCAACAGAGGTCTACAGTGTCAATGCACCACAAAACACCGTCCAAACCGCTCCGTGCTATTTCCTTTAAACACCAAGTTGTTCATCATCGCCTTTAGGCTCCGCTACGCATACCTCGACCCAGACGGGGTACCCGTTACACACGAACCCTGTGCCTATACGATCTCCATAGCGTTAGTCACGGAGGCGTTAATTTTTTTCAAAATTGTTCGCACGGTTTTTTCTCGGCCCCCAGGTCGGCAACGCCCCCGATACAAAATCGATCCTGATACGAGCACACAATCGGCTCCAACAATATTTGCAGTCTTCTACGTGCGAGGTTTGCTAACATCTACCAGGTATCACTTTAGCTTTCCAGCCAGGCTCGGAAGAGGTTTTTACGCTCGACGGCGCTCTGAACAAGCCCTATTAATAATCACAATGTACCCTTCTCCCCCCCGAAACTTGCCTTGTTTTTATCGAGCATAGGGTTCGGCATTCCCACAGCTCGACGACTTTCATCGAGTGTTGTGCTTACTCACGCTCTTCTCGCGCGCTTTCCGCGATGGAAGAAGATGACAAATACATCAACTGCCTTTTTACCGTTTTTACCGGGGTTCGAACCCCGAACTTCCGCAACAGGGGTCGACAGTGTCAAATAGCCACATCACCGTCCAACCCGCCCGTATTATTGACTGCCATCTTACGCGAAGTTGGATATCGTCGTTTTTTTTTTATGCTGCATACTTCGTATACCTCGGTCCCCTCATCCATGTTAAGCGATTTTTGCGCCAGCCCTACCCAGTCGGGGCACCCGTTCAACATGATGAACCAAATGTCGCCCAGCAGGAGTGCTTGGGATCACACCCCGTACGTGGTTCTACGCTGTCTTCACCAAAAATCCCTTTCGATAAACCCTCGCAGCCCCACCCAGGCCAATCCCGTAGTGTCTTGGTCTTGACCGGTGTCCAGTTTGAGCGAACAGCAGCAGTAGCGAGGACCGCTCAGGAGGCTGGGGTAACGGGACGGGCATGGCGGGCGCATGGCCGAGGGAAGCTGATATTTGTCAGCCTTAATTTTATGGTACGTGTATCCATATAGTGCTTCTAGCATGCACTATAAGCGTTTGCAGTACTGCAAAATCCCAAAGCAAATCCAAGCGGATTTCCCCCTAAAACGCGAGTGCTTAGACGACACCTCCTGTGGACGAAGCATACTGTACATGGTTACCGCACAGCCGGAAGTGGAAATATTCAACACACAAACTAGCTCCAACGACACCAAAAACACTTGCCGCTTTCCTCAGCGCGCCCGTCTTCTCACCTTCGCGGCTGCTCACCCGCCGCCGAGGGAGCCGCCCCCACTGTCGTCGCCACCATTCCGACCGTCAGACCCACCGTCCTGGTCATCGCACCCGGTGTCCCCAGCACCGGAAACGCCTTCCGTGTCTGGGGTTCTGGCTCCACTGCCACTTCCACCAGCACCGTCAGTCACACCACCATCATCTTCCCCGTCACTGATACCACCAGCAGCGACATCGCTCACCCTGGCGCCCTTGAAATTGCGGCTGTAGCTGTTCTCCTCCTCCCCACTCCAACCCCAAGCCCCAAGCTCAGGTCCAACCCCACCCCCACTCCCACCTCCACCCCCACCCCCACCCCCAGCCCCAGCCCTAACCCCAACCCCCCTTCGCGGCTGCGCTCTCGCCGCCGAGGGAACCGTCCCCGCTGTCCTCGCCACCATCCCGACCATCCGACCCACCGTCCTGGCCATCGCGCCCGATGGCCCCATCACTGGAAGCGCCTTCCGTGTCCGGGGTGATGGCTGCGCTGCCACTCCCATCAGCACCGTCCGTAACACCACCATCAGATACGCCACCGCTCACCTTGGCGCGCTTGAAGTGGCGGCTGTTCTTCTCCTCTCCACCCTCACCTCCACCCCCAGTCCCACCCCCACCTCCACCCCCACCCCTGGACTCAATCCTAGCCCAAGCCGCATCGATGCTACCTCCACCAACAGCACGAGCACCAGCAGCACGAGCACCTATCAAAGAAGGTGCGACGGCGTCGCCACCAGCATGATCGATGTCGTCCTCTTGCCGCTGTCGCTTCTGCCCCGTAGCGACAGCACCCATGTCGCGCCAGTCGACCCTAGAGATCCTGGCAAGGTCTCGAAGGATCTCGGAGTCGTCGTTGCCCATTACGGAACCTGGGGGGGAGGGAGCAAGCAACGTTCTTATTAAGCCGGCGTCCCCATTGAAGTGGTAGGTGAATGTCGTCCTTATTAAAGTCAATGTCGTTGGTTCAAATCCCCCCGAGTGCATACTCGTGCTCGTACGAGGGACTTTTTCTTGAGTAAATATGACTACTGGCGGAAAGCGCGAGAGCGTGAGTTTACAAAATTCGATGAAAATCAACGAGCGAAAAGTAGTGGGAATGCTCAACCCTATGCGCGATAGAAATGAAGGCACGTGCTGGGGGGGGGAAGGCAAGATACCTATGATCGCGGCTTGTCCAGAAGGTCGCTGAGGGTGAAACCTCTTACAAGCTGAGCTGGAAAGTAAAATTGATGATTAAAAACAAATGATTTGTTTATTGTAATATTTACCCTCCGACAATGTTTTCTGCTGAAATCTCGATCCCTGATAGCTAACCGAAAGAAGAAAAGCCGATAGAAATCAACCAAACAAACTTCGTTATTGTCGTACATGGCTCGTTGGTCAACCCTAAACGGTAATTCAGGACACCCTGTTATAGGTTTTTATCCTTGGTGGTCACGTCACGACAGAGTCATGCTCAAGACACGACGAACGCCCCGATCGGGCATCCTGTTTGTCGAGTTTATTTCTACAACACATGCAATCAAAGCTTGACGTAATCACAATAATAACTATTGTCGTGTTTGCCATCCGCCAATGTGATTCAACGCCCATCGCTCATAAACATTCCCAAAAAATAGAAAATAAACAAGGGAAACAAATCCACAGAAAAGGAGACTTATGCACAAACCTTCCCTTTTTTCGGTATCTACTATACTTCCGGCTTAGTATCACTCTGATCCACCGTCTGCTCTTGCTCTACCCTTCCTTCTCCTAGCATGCTCTTCTACATTCTACTCTTAATTTTTTATATAAAGACATGGAATCGTGCGCTACAACAGAATAAGTAAGGCGGCCCACCTGCCAAGTCCCACGTTTCCCATTCTTTGGGCGTGTCGGGGATCGTAGGCTCCGCAGGTTGTGGCACCTCGGGCACTCTTGGTCCCTTGGGCACTCTTGGCACCTCGGGCACGCTTGGCACCTGGGGCTTGTCATCCAACCCAAAACAATTGTCGACCAACGGCTTGACGCCAGACCCGCGAGTCACGCGCATGTTCGAGCTCGGTGGCGGCGGCGGCGGCGGCGGCTTCTTACCTGCTCGCAATGACGGCAGCAGGTGTCACAGCATGTCAATTACAGTTCGAACGACTACACCAACCAACGACATGTTCAGGCTCTGATGCTGCAACATTCAACTATAATTTTGTTTGCCGTCCTCTAATGTGCAGCATTATTAATAGCTTCAACGTTGATCGCTCATACACATCCCCAGAACGTAGTATAGAAGAAAACGCTCAGTCACGCCATCGCCATCAGAAATGAAGTGCCACAGCAATGCTGTGCCGGTGGAGCCTTTACCCCAAAGTAGAACTGCTAATCATATGGATATGGTTCGCGGAGAGTCATACCGGTAGAAGAGATACTACTACAATGCGGAAGGGTATTCGATTTGTATCGGAACAGCATCTACGCTACATCGTCGGAGGGCAAAAACTAAAACAATAATACGTGCCAGCGCGTTTTTATTTCGCATCGCGGTATTCTGTGGCCCCGCTATGTACGGTCGCTCAGCCCAGTGCTATCAGCAATCGGATCTATGAAAATCAAACCGTAGTTCGCGGGGCGATGGCTCTTCTTGGTCATAGGGTTTCTGGCTTGACACTATATCTCTGTTATGGTGTATGAGTACAGGGATAATCGATAAAAGGTTAATACATACAAGGGTCGACACCGATAGTTATTGCTCAATTTAACAGCTGGAAAGTACCGATATAATGGCAGCTAAACGAAAGGACGAAAGCTATAAAGGGAATCGCCAGCAGCGTAGGGTGGGAGGGGTGGTAGAGGGGTGACACTCTGTCATGAAGCACAATCTACAAATTCGAGAATTGCAATGGCGGAGTAGGTCGCGGAACACGAAACGAAAAGAACAGCGATACAGTAGCGGTCCCTCTATAGCACCGGTATGTGCCAGCTGGAAATACCGGCACTATAGCAGCAACCGGCAATACTCTCTGGTCGTTCCCATCTGTGCCAAGCGATTCTACCGGCGGTATAGCGGGCAACCGGCACTACTCAACCGGCACCATATAGGGACCTCTACTGTACTCATAAATAATGTGCGACATCAGTGAAGATCAAGGTCTATGGGCCATTCTTATCGAAGCAAGTTCTGTAAAAATAATCCAAAGTTTCTTTTTTAGTTTTCTTGATTTCGAATTATACATGCCACAACAAGTGATTTTTTGGAAAATAAGCTTGCCATTTTTTTCGCACGCTGCAAAATTTCCATTTTTGTGACAGAATACCTCACTATTTTTATGAATATTTTCAAAATTTGGAATTTTTGGAAAATCAAAAAGCTTCGATATAAGAACAACCCTACATCGAGAGTTCTCACCAGACTTGGCCTTTCTGGGCAGTTTGACGCCAAATTTCTTGGCCAACGCGGATACGGTCTTCCTCGCTTTGACCGTGCGCACTGCCAGCTCCTGTGGGGGAGTATGATACCGGTATCAACCAACAAAACACGAGTTCTTCGGGCGTGATAAATTCGGCGAGATGCACGTTGTCACGAGGCTGCTGTTTGCGTGGTAAGGCTTGCTGCACGAAAAATGGTAGGAAACGTCAAAATTTGGAAGTCCAATGGACAGGCTTCGTTATCGGTTGCAAGGCATTGCGCTCGCTCAAGCGGAGGGTGACGGTGGCGTAAAAACGACAAAACGTCAAAACGACAAAACGACAACACGACAAAACGACCAAACAACAAAACGACAAAACGACAAAAAACGACAAAACGGCAAAACGACAAAATGACAACATGACAAAACGACAATTTGACAAAACTACTACATTACAAAACGACACAGCGACATGATGACATAATAACAAAACGGCCAATCTACAAATGGACGAAACGACAACACGACAAACGAAAAACCAAAAGACAAAACGACTAAACGGCGAAATGACAAACGACAAAACGACAAAGCGACAAAATGGCAACACGACAAAATGATAAAACGGCAAGACGACAAAACGACATAATGACCAAACGACAAAACGACAAAGCGACAACGGGACAAAATGATAACACGATTAAACGACAAAATGATGAAACGACAAAATGACAAAACGAACAAACGAAAAAACGGCAAAATGATAAATCGACAAAACGACAAAACGTCAAATCGACAAAACGTCAAAATGACAAAACAACAAAACGACAACAAGACAAAACAACAAAACGACAAAACTACAAACCTACAAACGATAAAACGGCAAAGAGACAAATTGACAAAACAAAACCGACAGCATCTGCAGCAGCAAGAACAGCAACACTGCAACAGAAGCAGAGCAGAAGCGGAAAGAAAAACGAGCTATAATACGTACAAGCGAAAACGTATCCGCACTACTGTACCTCGAACTGTACCTTTCGTTTCTTTTTAGCCTTATCCGCCGCTAGTATTTTGTCGGATGTGGGTGCCACCTGAAGTTGGCGATCCTGTTTGGAGTTGGAGCAAGAATCGCCAATCAACGTGGTCAGGGTAGCGGGACATACCATACATAGCGGGAGTACACGATGATAAGCCACAAGGGGGGGGGGTGTGTACTCATTTCATGCCTAGCCGTAGTCATATGACCATACACCATCGCATCCCTACAAGGGGGTGGGGGGGAGGGGGGTA
>JAYJMJ010000405.1:326445-342634 GCA_036873875.1 Laminaria ephemera
TCGGTCTTAATCAAGCTGTGCACGGAAACTATAAACTTCTTAGAGGGGGACAAAATCTGACTGCTATAGGACGCAAAGCTACATATATATGTAGTCTTACTACCGGTGAGGGGACGGGGGACGGGGGGGGCGGGAGTATTTTTATTTCTGAGACACCAACTGCCGAAAACGCTTTACAGTGTGGGTAAGCACAAATCGACGCGAGTCGACAAGGGAAGAAAGTGCTGAATTCTTGCGATAAAAATTGAGGCGCGTACCGTAGTGGGGAGGGGGGAGAAGAGCCTGCTTTAGTGGCCCCGGATCTGAGTTACGACTAGTAGGGAGGGAGGAGATAACAGATGAGCAAAAAATATATACGTATATACCAGGTATGTATATATACCCTGGTATATATATATAGGTGCGCACGCACCGCACGACTGCTACAGGGTACGACAGGCTGAACGTATGGATATGAAGCCCGTACGGGGGGGGTCATCGCACACCAGGTTCACAGGTTACCAACCGCACAACAGCTTCAATGCTTCGATATTCTTACCGCAAGGTTTGCAATAGCAGTCTCGACGACCATGACTAGCCAGTAATGACGTAGCCACTTAACGCTATCGACAGTAGACATAGACAAATAGGGGCGACAACAGAAAAGGGGTGGGGGCAGGCAAGCAGCACACACCGTATGCACAGAGGGCTGTGCTTATTCTTAATCTGCATGGCCATCCTCGTAAAAAAAAAACAAATGAATCAGAGCAATCAAGCAGTCAAAAGCAGTCAAGCAATCAAGGGGAGTCGCCAAGCCGCCTAACACAACGAAAGCAACGCTAACACGTCAACACGCACGCCCATTCTAGCCAACAGGGGGGGCAGGCAGGCAGCACACTAGCTACAGCACACAGCATTATATATAGAAGGCTGTATTTCTCGTTAAGCTTCATGGTCATGGTCGTCGACGATGAAGCAGAGCAATGAATCCGTCAAACAATGAAGCAGTAGAGCAATGAAGCAGCCAAGAAATGAAGGAATGAAGCAATCAAACAACCAACGCAAGTCGCCAAGCCGCTCGTCGCCAACGAAGCAGTCAAGCAGCCAAGCAGTAAAGCAATGAAGCAATGAAGGGGAGTCGCCAAGTCGGCTAGCACAACGAAAGCAATGCCAAACCGTCAACACGCAACCCATTCATTAGACTAAGCGGGGGCACGCAGGCAGCACACGGCAAATTCACTCGTAGAAGGTTGTGCTGCTTCATGGACAAGCTCGGACATGCTCGTCAGCAATGAAGCAGTCGAGCAATCAAGTAATCGCGCAAATAAAGCGATGAAGCAATCAAGCAGCCGAGCTATGAAACAATCAAGCTATCAAGCCAAGTAACCCAGCTACCTCGTCGCCAATGAAGCTGTCAAACAGTCAAGCAGCCAAGCAGTAAAGCAATGAAGCAATCCACACTGACGCCATCAAGGGAAGTCGACAAGCGCCTGACGCCGAGTCCATCGAAAGGAGCGTCAACACGCACACCCATCAATCCAGTTGTTCAGTATTCAGAACCGCTGTTCTTGCTATTTATTGCACACTAGCTATCAGTTGACTGCTTGGCATAAACCAAGAAGTAAGAACAAAACAACGACAAACAATAAGTAACGCTGCGCTACTATCTATACTATTCATACGTACAGCTACAGACACAAGTAGTACTGCTTAAACTTGCGTGTAACACGCAAGATAGCACACACCCTTTTGCCATGAATTTCCGAGCTGATTTTCTCCAACACAAGGGGAGCACACGCAACGAACATGGCGACTTTGGAAAATATGATCCGGTCGAGATCTTTCCGAACACGCATCCCTCGGCGTCTGCACTTTCCGCATTGTCTAGAAAATAAGCTCGGAAATCCGTCCGAGGGGGCTTGTTATCTTGATTATAGTATACCCTATACTGCCGAAGAAATAGACTCGTGTTCAAAGTTTACACAGTATGATACGATCATTTGAAACCAATGTCAAGCTACGTCGTTGTGACCCTACAGACATACCCGATGCTTTTTCCCCCGATGCTGTACGCAATACCTGGTACAATACTACACTGACCAGTAGTACATGCGGTGCCCGTAAATAAGTGTATGGTATTTAGGATGGAAATGGCCAAAAAACATACCAGGTACGTATGAATAATAATATGGTCATATGATCGACATTTTTCCCGAAAATATTTTTTTTGCCTGATTTTTTCCGGACAACTTCCATACAGGTCGGCCTGGGGTTGGGATCGGGGTTAGGGTTAGGGTTGGGTTTTGGCGTGTTTTGTCCAAAACCCCTTCTCGTAATACTGGAACCACACGCCGTACGCACAAAATCGTTTTTTCCGTGCTGCTGTATCCTGTGCCTGGTACCAGTTTTTTTTCTTTACATGACCTGCATAGGCGGCTCGCTGCATTGCAGTAGGACCACCCCCCTGTGTACTGCATACCATGTGTTTGTAGAATAAAGCGGAGAAGGCAGCTCGGCGCGCTGTCCGATCCAAATCGAGCATTTTTTGTTTTTGTTTCACCAAACGCTGGATCACTTGAACAATGACTAAACAAAATAGCCCCGTTTTCTATACTGCATACCATATGTTTGTAGAATATAGTGGATTAGGGTTAGGGTTAGGGTTAGGGAAGGCAGCTCCCCCTGCGTGGACATCCCTCCCACCCAAGCGCGCCCCGGCTGCGGTCGATGTCGTAATCGTAACTTGTTTTTGACGTTTTTTCCCTGTAAAGTCACAAAGGGGTTTAACCCCAGCCCCGCCCGACCCCTGCCCTACCCTACCGATAGGAAATTTTCCCGGGGAAATTCCGGCCAAAAAGCAAGATTGAAAAAAATGGATCGGCTAAGGCTAAGGACCTTGGGATTTCCAGGGTTCAAAAGCAGAGTTTGGCCCACTTTTGAATGGTAACCACGTTTGATTCAGGGCACCGCGCGAGCGTGGTCGAGGCGCCCCCGGCGGGTGTGGCACATTATTGTGTTTTTTGGGGTAGCCATGGTTGACCCACCCTAACCCTATCCCTAACCCAAACCGATACGAAATAAAGGCCGAAACGTGCCGCCGAAACGTGCCGCGACGTGCCATGGGGCAAAATGGTTGGAAATGTCTAATAATGTGTATCACTGCCCCCGGCGCAGTAGGGGGTGCACTCACTTCATGCATAGCCATAGTTCTATGGCCGTTGACCCAGTAGGGGTCGGGGAACACGATGAGGGAGTTTCGGATCGAGAGGTGATCCTCATTGCGAGCAAACACGTAGAACGAACAAAAATTACCGTCTAAGAAAAGCTGAGGAGCGCTCAGGGCACACCACCAACAATATCGTACTTGTATCTATGTGGGATAATCGCGCACCCCCGATTCTGGATACAAACCATTGCAATCATTTGTGTGGGAGAATTGCAGCCACGTTTTTTGGGGGATAAGCTGCTTGTATGCTTGTGTGGGATAATAGGGTGTTCGCGATTTCAAACCACTTTTGGGTTGGATAAATTGTAAAACTAGTATTGAAACCCACGAATTTAATAGCCCATGGCCAACCAACCCAAGAAAAAGTGAGGTTGGAAATTGAAAAAATCGTAGGAAAAAAAAACTAACCTAATTTTTATCTGGGTTTTCTTGGGTTGGGTTGGCCTTGGATTGTGATTTTGACGGTTTCAATCCTATTATTAAATGTTTCCTACCCAACTCCTACCCAACCAAACTTGGTATCCCGCAAACACGCTATTAATAATTGCTTCCTCGATTTTGGGGGACGATTGACTTGGAATTAGTGTGGGATAATGGCACGCACATTTTCGGGGACGATCTACTTGGAATTAGTGTGGGGGTAATTGTACTTCCGTTTTTGGGGACGAGCTACTTGGAATTAAGTGTTGGATAAGTGCACCCACGTTTTTTGGGGACAAACTACTGGAATTAAGTGTTGGATAAGTGCACCCACGTGTTTTGGGGACGAACTACTTGGAATTAGTGTTGGATAAGTGCACCCACGTTTTTGAGGGACGAACTACTTGGACTTACGTGTTGGATAAGTGCACCCAAGTTTTTTGGGGACGAACTACTTGGAATTAGTGTTGGATAAGTGCACCCACGTTTTTTGGGGACGAACTACTTGGAATTGGTGTTGGGTAAACACGATGAAAATCAACGAGCGTTAGGAATGCTGAACCCTCTGCGCGATAAAAATGAAGGCACGTATCGGGGGGGAGAAGGGACGACACCTGTGACCACTGCTATTAATAGTCCTATTAATAGTCCAGAAGCTGGAAAGTAAAAGTGATTAAAAAAAAAAAAAAAAATCACCCACGTTTTTTGGGGACGAACTACTTGGAATTAGTGTTGGATAAGTGCACCCGCGTTTTTGGGGACGAACTAACTTCGTACTGTACTTGGAATTAGTGTTGGATAAGTGCACCCACGTTTTGGGGGACGAACTAACTACTTGGAATTAGTGTTGGATAAGTGCACCCACGTTTTGGGGGAACTACTTGGAATTAGTGTTGGATAGGGGCACCCACGTTTTGGGGGAAAACTAGTTGGAATTAGTGTGGGATTGACGAACTACTTGGAATTAATGTTGGATAAGTGCACCCACGTTTTGGGGGAAAACTACTTGGAATTTGGTACTTGCACCCACTTTTGGGGGGACGATTGACTTGGAATTAGTGTGGGATAATTGAATCCACGTTTTTGGGGGCGAATTACTTGGAATTTGTGTAGGACAATTACACCCACGTTTTTGGGACACAAGTATGGTGTGTTCTGATTACGATGGCCCTCCGTGATAGGTGCTGCACGTACCTGGTATAAATTGTTCCTTGCGGAAAATTGCAATCTGTGGGGGATAGTTGCACCGACGGCGATGTTGGGGACAAACTGTACTTGGAATTACAGTAGGCTCTGACCATTTTCGCAGTCCGAGGTAGTAAAGAAGGTTGGGCAATGGTACTACTTCGTATATATGATCTATCCATTGCGCGGTTTTGCGGTACGCGGAGGGGATATATGTTCATTGCCTCCATTTTTTTTGTTGCCGTCAGCGAGCGCTTCTTTGGAGGGCAAAGGTTGTATACATTGGATGATACTTGGTTTGTTGCCTGCCAGCCGGCGAGCCCCGTGTGTGGGTGTGGGTATGAGACGAGAGGGCTCAAGACTACGCTAGTTGCTCCGCTTTTTTTGTTGCCGTTGGTGAGGGTAACGGTGAGGTTGGGTACGTTGTGTGATAACGTTGTATGATAACATTGTCAGCCGGACAGCCAGCCACCCGCCTGTGGGTGTGCGTGTGGCTGTCTGTCTGTCTTGTGTCTGCCTGTCTATTTTTTCGTACCTGCTGGACGGGCGCGCGGCAAGCGTTATAAATCAATCAATGCTGGCCGCCGTCCGGTGTTGAGAGGATTTGCAACGTGCCGAGACGCCGCCCGCCGCCTTCCGTGCCCTCCAGATCGCGGAACTTCTTCGCCGGTATCGTCACTATCGCTATGGTGACAACGGCGGCGGCGGCGGCGGCGGCGGCGGAGGAGAAACACAAGAGGAGGGGAAGGCGGAGGAGGCGTGTGGGCTGGGTGGGGATGGGGACGGCAAGTGCCGCGGCAAGAATGTAAGCGGCGGGAAGGGCGACGCGAAGGCAGCGAAGAAGAAGGCTAAGCTCGAGAAGAAGGAGGAGAAGAAGCAGGCGAAGATGAGAGAGCAGCGGGAGGAACGCGAGGCTGCGAAGGCTGCGGTGGTGGAAGGGCGCGCCCGCGCCAGCATCGACGGGGGCGGCGACGGTGGCGGTGAGGGTGGTGGTGGCGGCAGTAACCGGAAGAAGGAAGGCAAAGAGGCCGCGAAGAAGGAAGGCAAGGAGGCAAAAAAAAAAAAAAAAACTAAGAAAGAGAAGAAGAACGCCAAGCTGCCAGATTTGGAGGAAGGCGACGTCGTGATGGCTGCGGCGGCGAAATCGCACGCCCTTGCCCGCGGCGACGGTGGTGGCCACGGTGACGGTGGCGGTGTTGATGCCGGCGTTGACTGGTTGGCGAAGGTGATGGCAAAGAAGCAACGAAGAAAAAGGAGAAGAAGAAAGAAGAACACCAAGGTGCTGGATGTGAAAGAACTCAAGGTCGAGATGGTCGCGGAGGCGGAATCGCTCAGTGGTGGTGGTGGCCGCGCCGGTGTTGGTGGTGTCGGCGGTGGTGGTGGTGGCGGTGGTGGTGGTGGCGGCGGAAGTGTTGGCAAGCAGGAAGACAAGAAGGTCACCAACAAACAGGAGGAGAAACAGAAGAAAGAGGAGGCCACGAAGAGAAAAGAGGAGATACCGAAGAAGAATCCCCAGGTGAAGGATTTGGAGGAACGCGACATGGAGGAACGCGAGGTCGTGGTAGCCGCGGCGGCCGAAGCACGCGCCCGCGCCCCCCGCGGTAGTAACGGTGGCGGCGGTGGCAGCGGCGGTAACGGTGGGGAGGCAACGAACACAAAGACGAAGGAAGAAAAGAAGGAGGCGAAGATGGCGCGTTTGGGAGAACAGCAAGCCGACAAGGCAAAGGTGGCAGAAGCGCGAGCGATTGCCCGCGCCTATGCCCGCGGTGTCGGCGGTGATGGTGGCGGCAGTGTCCGCGCAAGGGTCGGCAAGAAGGAAGACGAGGAAGGAGCAAACAAAAATGCGAAGAACGAGAAGGAGGAGACAAAGATGAGAGGCTTGGAGGAACGAGAGGCTGACAAGGCTAAGGTCATGCATGCACGTGCGCTCGCCCGCGGCGCCCATATCCGCGACCATGCTCGCGGCGGCGGCGGCGGCGATGTCCCCGCGCCTGCCGCCCGCCCAATAGAGGGAGGGAAGTCGAACCCGCGTCAGCCGCCGCGCGCGGGCGACGCGGCGCCGGCGGCGCGACCTCCGAAAAAACACAAGAAGGACAAGCAAGACAAGAAGCCCGCCGCACCGAAAAAAACGGAGAAACTGGAGAAGCAGGTGGAGGGCACGGTGGAGGTGCGGAAGGGGGGCGGGGAGGGAGGCGGTAAGACGAAGAAGGAAGACCGCAAGCAAGGGGTCAGCGCGGGGGGTAAGGGCGGTGACGGAAATACGAATAACGTTGACGGTGTCCACGCGGGCGATGGAAAGTGGCACGAGGAGAAGGCCTCCCAGGCGCCGGAGGGTCAGAATTTCGGAGCTTTTTCCGCGGGCACGGTGACGAAGCACACCGCTGCGGGTAACAAGAAGCCCGTTGCCTCGAGGCCCAAGGAAAAAACCGCCAAGAACAAGAACAAAAACGATATCAACAACAGC
Organism: Laminaria ephemera; assembly: GCA_036873875.1. NCBI lineage: Eukaryota > Phaeophyceae > Laminariales > Laminariaceae > Laminaria > Laminaria ephemera. Next base: position 333,720 of record JAYJMJ010000405.1, read on the forward strand.
CTCAAGAGCCGTCCCAAGAACACTTCCGGTCTATGACGGGTCCTCGGTCCGGTCTGGTCCGGTTTCGGGCGGGTCCTGCCCCGAACGGGTCCTCGGTCCGGTCCGGTCCGGTCCGGTTTCTGACGGGTCCTCGGTCAGGTTCCGTCCGGTCCGGTCTATGACGGGTCCTCGGTCCGATCCTGTCCCCGGCGGGTCCTCGGTCCGGTGCGGTCCGGTCCGGTCCGATCTCTGACGGGTCCTAGATCCGATACGGTCTCCGACGGGTCCTCAGTCCGGTCTGGTCCGGTCTCCCGAGGTTTCTCCGTCCGGTATCCGACCGGTCCTGTCTCTACCGAGTCCTCGTTCCGGTCTGGTCAGGTCTTTGGCGGTTTCTCCGTCCGGTATCTGACAAGTCCTGTCGCTGACGGGTCCTCGGTCCGGTCTGGCCCGTTCCTGTCTTCGACCGGTCCTCGATCCGGTCTGGTTCGATCCGGTATCTGACGGGTCCTCGGTGCGGTCCGGTCTATGACGGGTCCTCGGTCCGGTCCGGTCCGGTCTATGACGGGTCCTTGGTCCGGTCTCTAATGGGTCCTCAATCCGGTCTGGTCCCCTACCCCGTCGAAGAAGAAAATGGTTTTGGTTTGTTTTTTCTCCGCCGACGGTGGCGAAAAAATGCAAATGGTTTGAGTTGAGGCTCTGATGTATACTCGTACGGCAAATCCGCGTTTCGGTTGGTGTTCGGATGGCGTGGAAAAGGTCCTCTTGGTTTTTTGGCTATGAATTGCAACGGGGGCGGTGGCGGCGGCGGGAGTAGCCGCTGTTGGGTGCCCTCGTTTTATGATAACGTTACAACAGTAGCCTGGTAGGGCGGGCACGGTCTTTTTTTTTTTGGCGACGGGAGTTGTCTGCGGGCTCATGTATGTTCGACGTTACAGTATTCACAGTAACGCAGGTGCTTTCGTTTGTTTGTTTTTCGACGAGATAAGGATGTGTTGTCTTCGGGCTATGTATGTTGGGAGATCGGATTTTCGGCAGGGCGCGCTCTCGTTTCGCAGCGAAAAAAACGTATGTGCAAACGATTGATAAACATCGCCTGGTGTTGTGTATATAGATCACCACCCCCCCTCCCCTCTGGGTGGATTTTTTCGCGTGTTTGTTTTTTTCTAATAGCTGTTGAGGTGGTGAAGACGTTCTTTTTGTGTGACCGCGGTTCAATGAGCAAATGAAACCGGTCCATTTTTGGGTTTTTTTTTAACGCTTGTGTGAGGAAGAGTGAACTCGCGCCCGGTGTTTCGTTATTTCTGCCGCCACTCGTTCATGTACGGGTCAAATTGGTACAGGCTGCGTTGCACCTGGGCAGGCGTTTCCCGTACGCATCATGGTGTATATATATATTGATTGGCATGGCAGTATCATATTTTTTTTATATTTTATGTCGACGTTGTCGCACGATAGGGCAATGAGATTGGCGGCAGCTTTTACATTCAAGAGATGATCGGCGTAAAAAAACGGTTAAATTGTTCGGTATCTGGTGGCTGTACGATACGTTGGTGTTTCGGGCGTGCGGCTAAATATGATAGTGGTGGAGCGATGTATACTTTGTATTGGCGGGCGAGCGACTGATATCATATGCTTTTGTTGTTAAGAGGTTTGACGGCATGTACCTCGGAGGATAGTCCTCATTTTACGTTCCTTCATTAGTTTAGGTGTATGATGACTCCCCTTTGCTCCCCTGTATGTCGCTGAGTACCGAACTGACCAACGTGTTACCAGGCCGCTCTAATCAAAATAGGCTATTTTATGATTTATGTTTTTCGGCCGTCGGCACAACAGGCGACAGTTTTTCTGTCAAAATGTGACACATGCTTGCAACCCTTTTCGGACGAACAATATTCCTCGCCGGTATTCGGCTCGATCGAGTGTCGGCGCGAGCGTTTCGCAGCTGCCTCAATACGCGCGACCTAGTAGATACCAGCTCGACCTGTCGGCTCGAGAGTCGGTGCAAGCTTACCATACCGAAAAAAACAAAGTACTCTTAGGAAACTGTGCGCGGTCACTATCACGCCGCGCACAGTCAAGATTTTGGATATTTGTTGTACCATCGGGTTGTGCGCAGATCTTTCTCAAAGTCGGTTTTTGGAGGATGTATGCTATAGAGCTAGCTCCTCCTGCTAGGAACATGAGAAAAATCAGGCACCCCCTCTACCGAGCTAACTCATGCCTGGTAGGAAACAGTGCGCGATCTCTATCACCCCGCGCATAATCTATTGGGACTGCGTAACAGTAGTCCTAGCCTCTAGGCATACCAACAGCAGCAACTTTGCTGTATCTACTCGTGCAACTCTGCTGTATATGCTCGTGCGCCCGTGCACGCGAAGCTGGTGACACATTTGAATGAAGCACCCCCCTTCCTCCGCTGCTCCTGTGCTCGATTCTCAGCACTCCGTCGGTAGACAGCCATGAGTAATTCCGTCGGTCACATTGAAAATCAGATTTTGCCCGTTCTTCGAAATGATGAAACTTGCTCGTTTTATGTCGAAACATGATGATGCACGAAGTATCCTGCCAACCCTTTTTTTGAGGCTTCGGAGGGGCTATTCATACCCCGACGGATGCTGCGAGAGAGAGGTATTTAATACCAGTAGCGGACACACGCTCCGATAGAGGTGCGCCATATTGTTTCTCGGGCTCCTCACTTTTGAGGAGCTCTAAACCTCACCCCAAAAAATGTTTTTTTTTTTTGAGAAGAATGAAAGTGCGACCTGATAAACAAACCCATGGCACTAGGTATACAAAAAATATATATTGCAAAACAAGAATGACATTCCCCGACGATTTTGGGTTAAGGAGCCCCGTCATTCAGAAACATTACTCAACCAAAAAGTTCCACCACCTCTATCCTAGCACTTTCTGGCAAAAATATTTTCTGAATGGCGGGGCTCCTTATATAACCAAAAATTCGTCGGAAATGCCAGTCTTGTTTTGCAATATGAATATTTTTTATACCTAGGCCATATGGGTTTTGGTCATCGGGTTGCACTTTTTTTTGGTTTTACTCAAAACAAGCTTTTGGGTGAAGGTGTGGAGCTCCTCGAGTGAGGAGCCTCAGAAAAAAAATGGTGCTCCTTTGCCCTAGCATGAGTTGTCGGCAATAACAGAAATGACGCTTACAGCATCCGCCACACTAAGCAGCCGGGGCTGGGCTGCTGGGTTTCAAGTGTTCCAACCAAATTGTACGGAGTTGGACGACACGCGCGCAGCAAGACAAATTATATCGCAGGAGTTAAGTTTGAAACCGAATCGGTTTACTACGCAAGACCCCCCCCCCCCCCCCCCTGTGTGGGATGAATGGAGTTCCTTGCTCATCCCCGTGTGGGATGAATTAAGTTGTTTGCTGATTTTATCAAAAAACAAGGGGGGCGCAGGCGGTTACACTCTTCCCTGTTGTCGAGAAAATCAGCTTGGAAATTCGTCTGAGAAGGGGTGTTCCACGCTCGGCGCGGCTTCCGCCGGACAAGGAGCGACCGCGTCTTCTATCTTCTACATATGCGAGTAGCCGCGGGGTCAGCGGGCTGAGTCTTACTATCTCCGGCTTCGTCTTCAGCGACGCGCGCCTGCTTGTCTTCGGCCAATTCACGCTCCGTCTTACCTCTTACGCTGTTTTCGCGCCTTCTCCTTATATTTCTTGTTTTAGCGACGGGGCGGTGGCAAATTCGGAAATGTCACATCCGAATCTGCCAGCGCTTAGGCGCTAGAAGAATAAACATAAGGGGAAAGCGCTATTTCTGGGCCTTTTTCTTATATTTCTTCTTCTGGCTCCTAAGCGCTGGCAGAAGAAGAAGCAATATTAGGAGAAGACGCGGAAACGGCGCTGGTTTCCGCGCCGTCTCCTTAATTTTTTTTTCTGGCGCCTAAGCGGTGGCAAATTCGGATGTGTCTACTTTCCGAATCTGTCACCGCTCAGGCACCAGATTAAGAAAGATGAGGAGAAGGCGCGGAAACAGCGCAAGAGACCAGGCGAAGCGCGAAATGCCCGAAGACAAGCAGGCGGTTGTCGCTGAAGACGCGCTTCGTTTGGCCTCGTGCGCTGTTTGCGAGCCTTTTCCTTGTCTTCCTTTTTCTGACGCACCAGCGATGGCAGATTCGGATGTGACAACTTCCGAATCTGCCACCGCTGAGGCGCCAGATTAAGAAAGATAAGGAGAAGGTGCGGAAACAGCGCAAGAGACCAGGCGAAGCGCGAAATGGCCGAAGAAAAGCCGGTCTGGTGTCGCTGAAGACGCGCATCGTCTGGCCTCTCGCGCTGTTTGAGCGCCTTTTCTCTTGTCTTCCTTATTCTGTCGCCTAAGCGCTGGCAGTTTCGGATGCGTATCTGCCGCAGATAACGCGCAAGATAACACATCCGAACCTGCCACCGCGTACTTAGACGCCACAACAAGAAAGTTCAAGATACAAGGCGGGGAAACACCGCAGAGGTCACAGACGAAGCGCTGTCTTTTGTCGGATATTTCCGCTTTTTTTACAGATTCTCTACATGTGTTGAAGCTCCTTGGTTTGGGTTTCACCGCCTGTTCTACTGCAGCCCTTGGATCCGTCCCTGCTGGTAGACGCGTGCTACAAACAGGGGGCGCGTGCTGCCGTAGGGATAGCACGTTTTGACTGAAACGCTTTCTGAAGGACGGGGCTCCTTAACCCAAAATCGTCGGTCGGAATCTCATTATTTTGTTTTTACAATATTTTTCGAACTCGACGCGTGCCACGATAGAGGTAGCACTTTTCGTTTTTTTTTGTTTCTGAATGACGGGGCTCCTTAACCCAAAATCGTCGGAATGTCATCCTTGTTTTGCAAATGTGAATATTTTTTTATGCCTCAGGCCATGGGTTTGGTCATCGGGTTGCACTTTCAGTTTTTACTCAAAAACAAGTTTTTTGGGTGAGAGGTATGAAGCTCCTCAAGTGAGGAGAGCCTCAGAAAAACAAATGGTGCACCAATCTACCGTTGCATGTGTCACTCATGGGGATTGATCATCGGGTATATAGCACTTTTATTTTCCCCCAAATCTGTTTTCGGGAGAGGTGCAGAGCTCCTTAAGCGAGGAGCCACGGAAAAAAATTGGTGAACGTCAACCGTAGCATGCGTCGGGGGCGCACCCTATTTTTCGGGGGCGTCTCGTTTGAGGTCCATACCCAAAACCCAAAAACTCACTGCTAAAAAATACAAAAGTGCAACCGGATGAGCAATCTCCCGTGGCCTAGATATACAACAACCGATATTAAAAAGAAAGTTCACGACACTATTTTACGGAGGACCATAGTAATCAGGACACTACGATACACACAAAATCCTATATATTTCCCCTATTTTTACTAACTGTATTTGGTCCTAATTACTACTGTATGTACCCCCGTAATAGGTACCTGGTAGTTCCTCAGACACATGACTACGATAGAGGTGCACCAGTTTTTTTTTCTGAGGCTCCTCACTTGAGGAGCCTCTGAACCTTCTCACCCACAAGCTAATGCTGAGCGTACTGAAAGTGCAACCCGATCAACAAACCCATGGCCTACGTATACAAAAAAAAGTCAGATTGAAAAATCAAATCAAGAACGGCCTCCCGACGATTTTTGGGTTAAGGAACCCCCGTCGTCCAGAAACAAAAAAAAGCCAAAAAGCGCTACTTCTATCATAGCAGGCGTCCTCAGTTGAGGAGCCAGTTGAGGAGCCCCGCCGGTCGGAAATGGTTTGACCATAAAGTGCTGTATGCCTCCGTCGTAACACGCGTCGGCAGCTACACACATGTACCACACAGATCCAGATTGTATCGACAGTCTTGAGCAATAAAAGATCAGGCGAAGCGCGTCTTCAGTAAACACTCGCCTGTTGCGTCTCTGGCCAATTCGCGCTTCGTCCGGCCTCTTGCGCTGTTTGCGCGCCTTTTCTTTTGTCTTTGTTGTTTTGGCGCCTAAACGCTGGCAGATTCGGGTGTGTCCGAATCTGCCAGCGCTTAGGCGCCAGAAGGAGAAATATAAGGAGGCGCGGAAACAGTGCAGAGGCAAGACGAAGCGCATATTCAGCGATAAAAGGTCAGACGAACCGCGTCTTCAGTGACACCCGCCTGTTCGTCTCCGACCAATCCACGCTTCGCCTGACCTCTTGCGCTGTCTGCGCGCCTTTTCTTTTATCTTTCTTGTTTTGGTGCCTACACGCTGGCAGATTCGGATGTGTCCGAATCTGCCAGCGCTTAGACGCCAGGATAAGAAAGATAAGGAGGGGGCGCGGAAACAGCGCAGGTGTAAGATGAAACGCGAATTGGCAAAAGACAAGCAGGCGGGTGTCGCTGAAGACGCGCTTCGTCTGGCCTCTTACGCTGTTTCCGCGCCTCCTCCTTACCTTTCTTCATCTGGCGCCTAAGCGTTGGCGGAGTCGGGTGTATTAACACGCAAGATAACACGTCCTATTCTGCCAGCGCTTAGGCGCCAGAAGAAGAAAGTTCAGGAGAAGGCGCTGAATCATCGCAGAGGTAGGACGAAGCGCGTCTTAAGCGACAAGAGGTCAGACGAAGTGCGTGTTCAGCGACACCCGCCTGGTTGTGTTCGGCCATTGCGCGCTTCGACTGACCTCTGCGCTGTTTCCACGCCTGCTCTTCATCCTTTTTGTTTTGGCGCCTACGTGCTGGTATAGTCGGATGTGTCCGACTCTGCCAGCGCTTAGGTGCCAGAAGAAGATAATGAGAAGGCGGGGAAACAGCGCACGTGTAAAACGAAGCGCGAATTGGCGGAAGAAAAGCGGGTGGGTGTCGCTGAAAGCGCGCTTCGTCTGATCCCTTGCGCCTTCTACTTACCCTTCTTCTTTTGGTGCCTTAGCGCCAGCAGATTCGGATGTGTTAACACCCAAGATTACCCATTCTAATCTGCCAGCGCTTAGGCGCCAGATAATAAAGTTAAGGAGAAGGCGCGGATTCATCGCAGAGGTAGGATGAAGCGCGTCTTCAGCGACAAGAGATCGAACGAAGCGCGTGTCAAGCGGCACCCGCCTGCTTGAATTGGGCCAATTCGGGCTTCGTGTGACCGCCTGCGCTGTTTCCGCGCCTTCTCTTTGTCCTGTTTGTTTTGGCGCGTAAGCGCTAGCAGAGTCGGATGTGGCCAACTCTGCCAGCGCTTAGGTTTCAGAAAAATGATAAGATGAAGGCGCGGAAACAGCGCAGAGGTAAGACGAAGCGCGTCTTCAGTGGTAAGACGTAGACGACGCGCGTGTTGAGCGACACCCGCCTCTTCTCTTCGGCCCATTCGCGTTTCGTTTGACCTCTGTACTGCTTCCACGCCTTTGTGTATTTCTTATTTTGGCGCCTAAGCGCCGGCAGAGTCGGATGTGTCCGAATCTGACATTGCTTAGGCGCCGGAAGAAGAAATATAAGGACAAGGCGCGGAAAAAGCACAAGGGGTTAAGCGAAGCGCGAATTGGCCGAAGACAAGCAGGCGGATATCGCTGAAGACGCGTTTCATCTGATCCCTTGCACTGTTTCCGCGCTTCCTTCTTATCTTTGTTATTTTAGGCGCCTAAGCGCTAGCAGATTCGGATGTGTTAACACGCAAGATAACACTTCCTGATGTGCCAGGGTTTAGGCGCCAGAATGAGAAAGATAAGGAGAAGGCGCGGAGACATAGGAGAGGTAGGACGAAGCGCGTCTTCAGCGACAAGAGGTCAGACGAATCGCGTGTTCAGCGACACTCGCCTGCTTGTCGTCGGCCAATTCGCGCTTCGTCTGATCTCTGCGCTGTATTGGGGTATTTTCCTTGTCTTTTTTCTCCTGGCGCATAAGCTCTCGGATGTGTTATCTTCTGTGGTAAAATATAACATAACCGAATCTTCCGGCGCTTAGGCGTTAGAAGAACGATAAGGAGCAGGGGCGATTACAGCGCAGAGGTCAGATGCGCTTCGTCTGATCTCTGCGCTGTTTTCGGGCCTTTTCTTTGTCTTTTTTCTCCTGGCGCATAAGCTCTGGCGTGTTCGGATGTGTTATCTTTTGTGGTAAAAGATAACATACCCGAATCTGCCCACGCTTAGGCGTCAGAAGAAGAACGATGAGGAGAAGGGGCGATTACAGCGCAGAGATCAGACGAATCGCGAATTGGCCGGAAACACGCAGGCGGGTGTCGCTGAAGACGATCCCGGAGAGAAAAAAACTCAGGCCACTGACCCCGCGGCCACTCGCATATACAGAAGGCGCCGAAGAATTTCCAAGCTGGTTTTCTCGACAACGGGGAGTGTAGACGCTGAGCAATTAATCAGTTCACGGGTTTGTTTAGTAGGGTATATACTCGGGATGTACCCGGGTACCACATCTGACTGTTATTGGTGATACTCGGGTATGTACCCGGGTACCCGCAGAGTATATACCCTGCTAAACACACCCGTGCCATCATTTTCATGTTTGCATCCCTTGATTTTGAGAAAATTGGCAAGGAAATTCATCCCACGCGTGTGTGTGCTGTCTTGCGTGTTACACTCGTACGGTAGCAAAGTACCTCCCTGGGGTATAATCCAGCGTCAAAAGCAGAATGTAGAAACGGGTGTTATACAGTGTACAAGGCTTTCCTTCTGAGTGGCCATAGTCAAGGTGGCGCAAGAAATAAGGGTTACCTCGGTAGCAGCAGAGCTTAATTTTGATGAAGAGCAGCAACAGCAACAACAACCGCAGCAACAACAGCAGCAACTATACTGTATACTCACTGCTCACCCAAAACAGAGGAGAGCACGGATAAAGAGTTTAGACTAACAAGGATACCTTTAATAAACTAAACGTGTACTCTCGCTTCTTTTTATAAAAAACTTAAAAATACACTACAGCAGTGAGATCGAGGATTTCGTCGAAACTCATCCTTGCAAGCTGTGTGTGATACTCCGATCGCGCGTGTTACGGGTTGTGTATGTCCTC
>JAYJMJ010000405.1:467496-479682 GCA_036873875.1 Laminaria ephemera
GGGGGGGTATGTGCATGCAACATACAAATGAAAACCCGTTGAATCGACGTGACATATATAACAGTCAAAGACGACCTGGTGTAAGATACAAAAGTGTACGCACATCGATCCAAGCGCGTCGCGTACTATCGACGCGGCCGATCCTAATATCTCGCTATCTCCTATAATAAGCTCATTTTCCCTTCCCCCTCGCCACCACATGCAACCACTCAACTCCAACTCCAACCCAACAACCCACCAACCCATCCACCTACGCCTCGCATGGAGCGAAAACGAACATCATTAAAAGAAGAGTCCAACGTAATGCTGAAACACTCGAAATCGATTTGGAAAGCCCGAGCCAACTATTTTAACCAACGAGCCTCTCAGGGGCGGCCACCGGCCAACCTGACCAGACTCTGAATCCCCCCTTTTATAGGACCTCGCCCCGGAAAAAAGAAACGACTTGAGAAAAACAAAATCAAAAATATTTTCCCCGAAATAATAAAAGTTTTTTTACCGAAACACCCCAAATTCCCGTCTTTCAGCGCCCCCAAACGCCACCGCAACCTTTCTCCAACTCCTCCATGGCCTACTCGTTTTTGAGGGGGGCGCACTGGAATCGTCGCGGCAGCTAACTCTTGCCCCTCATTAGGGAGAGCACCTACTCATAGTCCGACCACCCAATCAGATCAGCGCATCTACTCGCACGTCTAATCGGGGCACCGAATCATGGCACTTCATCGGAGCACCACATCACGGCAACAAACCGGGGCACCTAATCCGGCCACGTAATCACGGCAACTGGTCGGAGCACCTGATCGAGAACCTGATCGGTGCTCCTGACAAGTGGGACCACCCCAGGTCACCTAATCGGGCCACCTAATAGGGGCACCTAACAAGGGCGTTTAATTGGGGCACCTAATCAGATCACAGCTTCTATTCGGGGCATCTCATACTAGCACCTAACCCGGGCAAAAAAACACAGCTAACCCGGGCACCTAGTCGGGGTACACCTAATCAGGGCACCTAGTCGGAGCACCTGATCGGAGAACCTAGTCGGAGCATCCGATCTGAGAACCGAATCGGAGACCCCGATCGGAAAACCTAATCGCAGAACTTGATCCCAGAACTTATACAAAGCACCTGACCAGAGCCCCTGATCAGGGAGAACCCGATCAAGGCACAGCATTTGAGAACACGATCAGGGCACAGCGTTCACCCAATCAACCCATAGAGACCACCCCACCGGTCAAAAACCCTACTCCACAGCCATGGGATTCCCGACAGTCCTCTCAGCCACGCTCCCCCCACCCCTAGACCCACGCGCCCACCCTCCCCCACCACCGGCACCACCCTCCTCCCCGCGTCCATAACGCCTCGCCATAAGCTGCGGCTGCTGCTGCTGAGCGTTCCAGCTTCTATCCGTAAGCTCCAGGTCCCCCCCCCCATCCTTGCTATCCTGCGTGCTTCTCCTAGAGCCCCTACCCCGTCTCCTCGAGGAAGAGCGTATCTCCACGGCTCGCCGCAGGAGCAGGTCTCCTGCGTGGGTCTTTCCTTGCTCTCGCAGGGACACAGCGAGGCAGCACAGGCTAGCCACGGTGCTTGGATGGTCTTCTCCCAGGGTGTACTGTCGGATTTTGAGGGCGCGTCGGTGTAGCTCCTCGGCTTGTGGGAGCTTGCCCTGTCGTATAGCAGGTAGTAGATAGTGGGAGGAGGGGGTGTACTCATTAGAGGAGAGGGGGGTGGGATTGGCTTAATGATAGAGTTGGGTTAAGGTTAGGTTTAGGTTAGGAATACGGTATGGCGTATGTTTCGTGCAGCGTCGAAAAAGGTCACGGTACACCGGTTCCACTACTGCTAACAGCCCGGCGGCACAAACACATTTTTTACTTTGAAAATCAAGGGCTCAACGGGAGAATATATAGCACTAACGGTAGAATATATAGCACGGCAGCAGCGCTTGAATCCTCTTTGTACGACTACACCCACAATTCGGGGACACGATCCCTTACAATCAGCGATGCGTGCACTTTTCAGCACGAAATGAGTTAAGCGAGCGAATCGACCGACCGCCGGAGGGACACGACGACAAGACCACCAAGAAAGGAACCATAACCCCCCAACCCAACCCAACCCAACCCAACCCAACCCAACCCAACCCAACCCAACCCAACCCAACCCAACCCCGTCTCGATAGCGTATCGTACCAACGCGGTCATGACTTCTGCCAGGTTGACAACGTCTTCTGCCACCAAGGGGTGGTAGCACCCCAGAATTTTCTCGTCCGATAAGAACACGCGCCTGACAGAAGCAGTTACGGACGAGCGCAGGGGGGGGGGGATGGGGTGTGTTAGATTTATTGGGGGGGTTGAGCGGTGTCCTGGGCGGGGGGGAGGGGTAATCGGGGGGGAGGGGGGGTTGAAACGGTGTTCGGGAGGGGGGGGGGGTGTTCAGGGGCTGGGAAACGGGAAGATTGAAGGGGTGTTAATTTTTTGGGCCCCGCCTTTAACAAAAGCGGTATTTATAAAAATATTTAAAATACGTCAGCTGTGAGTTCGACCAATTGAGTGGTCGATACTCATCGGTATTTGTTTGCGGTCATTCCGTCGTGCTAATTTTTTGTGATGCTTTTCGCCATTCTTGTAAAAGACACTTGCACATGACACTTGTACACAATACTTTAACACGATGCTTGTACGCCGTAATTTGATGCGCCTCGTCCTGTACTACACGATACGTTGACGCGCTACTGTTTTACGTGGTGCTTGCCTACACAGGATAATTTAGCGCGGTGATGATGAGCGATTTTTCACCTGAAGAGCGGGAACGCTTTTGTCGCCTGCTCCTGCTTCTGGCCCTTCAGCGCAATGGCCAGGTCCGACATCACCGATCCCACCTGCCGCCGGCCTTGCTGTAAAAACGAAAAAGGACAAAGGAAAACGAAAAACGAAATCAGGAAACGAAAACCATTCATCTCATCTTTCCTCGACTAGTCACAAACAACAGACGGGAAAACAAACCCAAAAGGGTTTTAATCTTATTGTCATTTTCATCAAACCAAAACCAACACAAACACCACCACTACCAACACCGCCGTCAACACCCCGACCAACAACAACACCAACACCAACAACACCAACACCACGAACGCCACCGACACCGCAAAGACCAACACCATCAACGCCATCACCAACACCAACAACACCATCACCACTACCATCATCAACATCACCACCAGCACCGTCATCAACACCACCACCACCACCGCGATCACAACACCACCATCAACAGCAACACCAACAACACCAAAATCAACACAAACACCAACACCAACACCATCATCAAGACCAACACCAACGTCACCACCACCACCACCACCACCACCACCATCACCGACACCACCACCACCACCACTACCACCACCACCATCACCAACACAAGCACCAACACGCACCAACACCAACATCAACACCAACACCAACACCAACACCAACAACACCATCACCATCACTAACCTCAATCGCAGCGGGGGCGTTAGACTTGGTGAGGCACGCCTCCCTTGCGTCCACCAGCCTCGTGACCAGGGCCTCCATTTCCTGGAAGGTTTTCCCTGCAAAGAAGGCGTATTGACAAAACAATAAGAGCTACCAGGTATGAGTTGGCTGGACTTCACAACTAGTTATTAGTTGGGTGGCAGAGTAAAAGCCAACTAACTGGCTTAGTCGATATTAATAAACACCGCAAGTCGAGCTACAAACCCGCCTGTCAGATGCAAACCCGCAGAATTCTGCATATTACCGCCCGCAACTAACTGTAACATCCAGCCAACTAATCACTATTAATAGTCGGCGCCTTAGTGTCAGCCAACTCCCAGTCCTAGTAAATGCGCTTTTCGTTCACAATGCCTCTTGATTGAAATGTTTTTGCACTGACTAAAAAATCTCATGCGTCAGACAGATCACGATCTAGATCCGATCTAGATCATCTACATCCTTACAACCAACTACGAGTAAAGCGTAACCAGAAAAATGCTACTGGGTTAATGCTAAAAAGAATATACTACAACATTTATATTTCAACATTCCGTGCGTACCAGGTGCTGCTATGTAATGCAAATAGTACCAGGTAAAAAATACCATCAAAAGCAGAATTAATCAAAGCAACACCTCTCTTCAAGGCCATTCTGGCGAGGAACTCCAGGGACGTCGCGACGTCCGGGTGCCTGGACCCCAATAACGCCTCTCTGAGCTGCAACGCCCTCTCGTGCAAAGGCTCGGCCTCGTTGTCCTTGCCCTTCATTCACCGCACAAAAAAACACCGACGACATTGCAGAGCGACATAATGTTAGCTGGAGTTTGTTTCGAGTAGCAGTCAGTTCAACAAGCTTAACAGCAACACGTTGTTCAATATCACCGCTTGCTATTGCAAATAGACTCCCATACAATTTCAAATGTACTTCCCCTAAATAAGGAGATGCAGTTCGTAAAAGATAAAAAATTAACTCACTCTACTTTGTTCAATAACACCCCTCTGCTCCACAAACACTCTTCCATTTCAGCAAAATTATGTTCAACATCACTCCGTTCACCAGGAAATGTATAATATGGTAAGCTTGCTGTTGATGGTTGTTTTGCTGCCCAACCCGAACTCCTAGCGGGTCGGACAGGGACAGACGACTTAGTCTGTCGCAGTCTGAGCTTTCGTAGACACTCGTCGTACTCCCCACAACGGTGCCAACAGTCAACAACAACACCAACACTACAGTATATACATCCGGTATGTAACAGCAACACCCACCTTGTTAATAACGCCAACACCGACGCCAGTACCACAACACCGACACCACCACCAACACCAACACCATCAACACCAACAACGACACCATCAACACCACTAACCAACACTATTACCAACACCAACACCAACACCAACACCAACAACACCGACACCAACACCAACACCAACACCAACACCAACACCAACACCAACACCAACACCAACACCAACACCACCAACAACACCAACATCAACAACACAAATCACATTACCAACACTAACGCCAATATCGGCAGCAACACCACCAACACCAACACCAACCCAGAACCAACACCCGCACCAGCAACACCACTAACACCAACACCACCACCAGCACTACAACATATACTCATAATTACTACCAGGTATAACTCAAGAAGAAGCATAAACAAAGAGAACATACTCGTGTACGAAGTACGAAGTACATACTTCGTATATCAGCAAACCCGACACGACGGCAACAGCCTTATCCCCTACCGTTCCCTGTACGTTACTAGGCGCAGCGCAGCGGGGGGAACCAACCTGCTGCGCTTTATCGGTGTCCACCTGAATGTAGAGCGTTCCGGCCAAGTTCGACAGCAGCACGGGCATGTCCGGGTGGTCGGGGCCGTGTGCGCTTTCGCGAGCGCGTAATGCCCTTCGATGGAAACCCTCTGCTTGCTCCGTATCCCCTGTGCGTCCACAGACCACGGCAAAAATTAGAAAACAAAATTGCCGAAAGTTTGAAAAACAAAGCTAGAGCACAAAGAAAAGCAAGCAAGCATTCAGTTTACTTTACTTTGCCCCTTTGCAAATTACAAGTACGGTGACAAAACTATTCATACCTGGAATTAGAGAAAGGTCATCTTCGCAATACGAGGGTTGGTTATAGGCGATACTACACATCCCAAACCATACACCGGTGTGCAAAAGCGTACCTCGTACTGGCAAACCGTATTATGGAAAACTAGAAACTCGATTCGCTCTTGATAAACGAACATATTTACATACCTTGCTCGCTGAGCAGCACGGCGAGATTGTTAAGGCTCGCCACGGCCACCGAGTGCGCTAGCTCCCAGTCCCGCTCCGCCTTCTCCTCCTCCGCCCTCGCCTTCTCCTCCTCCTCATCCCCATCCCCTCCCAAATGCCGCAACTGATGCTCCTGCTCCCCCTGTTCATGGAGTCCCAGTTGTTGCTGCATCTGATGCTGATTCTGGTGCTGCTGAAGTTGGCGCTGGTTTTGTTGGAGATATTGGTGGCGTTCGCTCTCGCCTGCCACCGCTGGCAAGGGTGCAGACGCGGCAGCAACCGCCGAGGCGTTGGCGGAAACAGCGGCAATGTTGGCGGTCTGGGCGTGCAGTCCCGCCCCAGCAGCGGTTGCAGCGGCAGCTACGGCGACCGCGGTCACAGCTCCCGCGGCCAAAGCACAGTCGCCACCCCCGGCCTCCGAGCCTGAGGGCGTCGTCATCCGATATTATATCGAAACGGGACGGATATCGAATCGGGCGGGTATCGGATCGGGACGGATATCGGAACGGATGGATATCGAAACGTGACGGATATCGGATCGGGCGGGTATCGGATCGGGCGGATAACGAATCGGGCGGATATCGGAACGGACGGATATCGAAACGGACGAAAACGCACCCCACGCGCACCCGCAGAGTCCCCAAGACCCGCAAGTAAACGCCTGTTCATGTCTATACACGCCTATGTACACGCATACACGCACACAAATATACAACGCACATAATTATACAACACGCACATACAACACGAACAACAGCAGGCTCATACAACACATACAACATACAAGACACGTATATCCGTACACAAAACCTCCATCTAACCAAGGGAGCTCTCCAAACAAACCTTTACAAACAGCGTGTAAATAACAGTAAATACACGCGAGCCCAACACCAAATCTCAACCTCAAGCGCAAGCAAGAGAAAGATAGGTGCATAGGGAGGAAGAGAGAGAAAGGCAGAGAGAGCGAGAGCGAGAGACAGAGAAGCAGAGAGAGAGAGAGAAAAAGACGAGAGAAAAAATAACCGCCCACCAATGGCACTATTGTTATCCGAGGACGGTGAGGGGAGAAAGCCAAACCCGCTCTCACCAATACTACTGTTGCTGTCGAAGGTAGAAGGTGCCGACATCAGATCTCCGGGAGAGTGCTTCGGCGCAGCCTTATCATCTATCATCACGTCGCCGATCGGTGGTGACGCCTGGGGCGGGTTCGGGGTGGGGCGAGACGCCGTCGACCTAGCGGTGACGGCTATCCCCACGCCTCCCCCGCGCACTCCGATCTCCCTTCGGATTCCGATGGCCGAGCAGTTCGATGGCCGACGCGAACCAGATGAAGCTACGGAGATGTTCATGGCCGAACGCATTATCAGGGTGGCTTCTGCACGTCTCCCTGCGTGTTGTATTTTTTTGCCCCAAAAACAAAATTGCAACATGTTAATTCTCGACCAAAGGTATTTCTTTTGCGGTTGATTTTTATGCTCCCTGCATGTTTTTGTTTGACAGATGATTGTTCATCGGGTTGTACTTTCATTGTCCTCAAGGTCAGATTTGGGGTGAGGTATAGAGAGTTCCTCAAGTGAGACCCCCACAACGGCCACGAAAACAAGCAAGCAGTGTAAAAAGGCAGGTATTATATGAAAACATCAAAACTTAGTTGGGGTACCAGAATGACGCGAGGTCCTAATTGCGACACCACCTTGCAAAAAAAACTCGCGCAACACCAAGTCTGATTGGTCGGTAATTGCAACACCACCTTGCAAAACATCTCGTGCAACACTACTGTCTGATTGGTAGGTAATTGCAACACCACCTTGCAACACATCTCGTGCAACACTACTGTCTGATTGGTCGGGAATTGCAACACCAAAACATGTCGTGCAACACCACTAATTGGTCGGTAAGTGCAACACCCCATTGTTAAAAATCTGATGCAACACCACTGTCTGATTTGTCGGTAATTGCAACACCACCTTGCAAAACATCTCGTGCAACACCACTGTCTGATTGGTCGGGATGGATTTGTTTGGAACAACGCCTCCGGAACATGCGGCGGAACCTCCCGACCGCCCCTGCCGACCTCGAGCCCCCTAAAGGGTTGAATTGGGGTTAGGGCCAGGGTTATAGGGTTAGGGTTTTTGGGGTCGGGTTGGGTCTGGGCAGACAGACGTGCGAGAAAAAATGACCAAAAGGTGTTGCAAGATATGATTTGCAAGGTGGTGTTGCAATCAGAGACATCCCAGGATGACAGCCCTTTCCCCGACCGATTGTACAAACACAAAAAAGAGGCACATGTCATGTGCAAACTACAAGAACATGTTTATTGCGGAGATCCATTGTTCGTAGGACGAAATACAAAAAAAAAAAAGGGGGGGGGACGGCGAGAAAAGCCCCCGTATGTTTTTAGCTTTTCATTCGAGACCGTCTTCCTGCCTGGTCTACATGGTACACAAATCATCACACGAACACAGCCGTCAGACAGGAGAGTTCGACCGACAGGCGAAGGTTTTTCGCCGTTTTATGGTAAATTTCACCCCATTAACCCTTTGGGGGCCCCTTACCAAAAAACACCCCAAGGGCGATCTTATCAAGAGCCTAGGAAACAGCGTGCAGTAGTACAAGTATCGTCATGCTGCACGCCTGTCTTACAGCTTCCTGCATCGCAGTTCGGACACATCTCCCACCGCAGCAGCTAGGATTGCTTCGTGTGACCGATGCTGTCTGTAATCGTCATTTACGTTTGACGTTTTTTCCCTAAAAAAGGGGGGTCAAGTAAAAACCCTCTCAGCACCCACTCGGAAACCGCAAAAAAAATAATCAACTGCGACCATGTCAAAAGAGCCCGGACTCTTCGGGCCCACCACGGCAGACAGTACATCACTTTTCAAAGCTTTGGCGTGTGGTAAACGGGGCATTCAAAGTCCACTCCAAGAGCATGCCTCTAAAACCAAGTAACACCACATAACTTCGGGCCCATTTCATGCGCCCTATAGCGTTGTTCTAGAGCTAAGAGGGTTAACATTTAGATCTCCGTACTCAAGACACATGCTACGACAAGAGGTACCACGTAGGACTTGTTGGCAACAGTATGTTTTCTGAAATGGCGGGCCTCCTTAATAACCCAAAATTCGTCGGAACGTCATTCTTGTTTTGCAAAATGTGAATATTTTTTATACCCTAGGCCCATGGGTTTTGGTCATCGGGTCTTGCACTGTTCAGTTTACTCAACAACAAGCTTTTGGGCGGAGAGGTATAGAGCTGATCAAGTGAGGAGCCTCAGAAAAAAAAGAAAAAAAAGGATGCGCCTCTCTCGTAGCACTTATGTAACGAATAATGCCCTACAAGGCAACCGGCTATCCAACGATATTGGGTTAGTCCCTCACTTGAGGAACCCCGTCGGGCGAACGCTACGGTAGAACTAGCAAGGTACACACTCTAAAATACCCGGATACCAACCCTGACCGCTTAAAAGAAAGGTTATACTCGGGTAGGTACCGGTGTATTCCATCAAAATACAGTTCCGCTACACGCTAGGAACTCGTGCAGAAGGATATTTTAAACTTGTCGTCACCTTGTGTGCGTTCGCTTCGGTCGGCGGCGGCGGCGGACGTAGGATAAAATCCGGCATCACCAGCGATCTCTATAAAGGGATTCCCTGCCTGTTTTTTTGCGTCGTGTAAACTAGAAACTCGGATGGTGGTAACTGACGTCAACACCAGTCTGGGCAGATATTGTAATCCGGCTTCAGCGACCTCGAAAGAGATTCCCTGCCTGTTTTTTGGCGTCGTGTGAACTAGAAACAAAAAAATTAAAGCATGCTCTTCCCCACCTTGGTCGCGCAAGACACCGGACAGGTTCGAGGCGCTGAGACCAACGCTTGGGTGCTCCGCTCCCAGCGCTCCGGTGCGCATGTCGAGCGCCGACCTGTGGCAAACAAAAATAGAAAACACAAGACAAAAACAAACAAGGCGGGCGTTGGAAAAAGTCACAAAGCACCACCGGCGGCATCAGAAGCGAAAAACAACGCGTTAATAACAACAAAGGGCAGAAAGATACAGAAAAGCATGAAAAGAAGTACAAAAACACAAGGAAATATCATACGAGAAAACAAGAAAATACGAGTACTACAGTAGCATCAAACCTCTTTAGGACCCAGATACTCGTAGAGCGACCAAAAACATCAGAGCTTTTCACGGATCGTCAACCGACCCGCGGGCCGGTCAGGAGCTTTCTAAACCCCCGCGGGTAGAGCCGGGTCGGGTCAGGACGTCTCACGGGTCGGGTCGGGTCACGAATTTTCTAATGGGTCGGGTCAGATCGGGCCGGGTCGCCCTGACCCGACCCGACCCGACCCGACCCGACCCGACCCGACCCGACCCGACCCGACCCGTGAACAATATTGGGAGTTTGGTCTTCCCAACCGCCTACAAATAGTGTGAGCATTGAGCAGTACGGCTAAGATCATGCAGCGCCCGTGCCATACGAGTCATTGTAGTGTAGTTGGGACACCAGCTTTGTCATCCCTCCAACCCAGCAGTGGCCAATGCTGTACCAGAAAATCGTCAAGATATTTCGATCGTTTTCCCCCCTCAAATCACAAAAAAAGAGTTCACAAAACGTACCAGTACAAGAACAAACCTGTTAAAACAAAAAATAGGACACCGACAACAGAAAATATAACCCCCCACCCACCGAAACCAACAAGAGCATACCGCGCTCAATACTCCCCTCCCCACCCCCCGTCACATACACGCCATCACAATCGAAACCACACGTGATCCTTACCGGTAGAGCTCTTCTGCCTCCGTCAGCTTCCCCTGTTGGTGCAGTAGGCCTGCCAGCTCGCTCATTGCCGAGGCAGACGCGATGGCGGACGTGGTGCGGGCGACTTCCGCGGCCTCCCCTCCCCCTGCCCTGCCGGCGAGCTGGTTTTCCGCTCTCCCTTCGCAGGCGTTCTGCAGTCGGTCCAGCAAACAAAATAATTAACAAGGGAACAAAAAACATCTTTTTAAAAAAACATTAAAAAAACGAGACAAAAAGCATCCCAAATAGGTGCAAAGCAAAAACAAAATAGCAAAAAACAACGCACCGCAATGAAAAAGGTAAGCGGGCGTATCTGTGGCAAAAACGCGACAAAACAGACGATTACAGAAGAGACGAACAGCAGAAACACACACAGAAAGAGAGCAATACTAAGGTCTTTGCGATTTCCAACCTCTGTTGGGTTGGAAAAAATGTAAAAATAGTGTTGAAAAGGACGAATGTCATAACCCAAGGCCAACCATCCCAAGACAAAACAAGGTTACAAAAACAAAAATGGTGGGAAAACTTATTTCTAACCTAATTTTTCGCTGATTTTTCGTGTGTTGGGTTGGCCCTGGATTGTGACGTTCGACGGTTTCAACACTCTTATTATATGTTTTCCTACCCAACTCCTACCCAACCAAAGTTGGTAGTTCGAAAACACTCTTACTACTTGAAAAATCGTCATCTATAGCTTCTCGTCCCACCGGAGGAAGGGATGGAGGGAAAGAAGGCGTGAAACGAGGGGTGAGAGCAAGGGTGAAAAGAAGGGAGGGAGGGGAGGGAGGGGGGGAGGGGGCGGGGGGGGGGGGTAAGGGCCCCTGTCTGAGCAGGCCTTCCGCCTCATCCACCCTTCCAGTAGCATTCAACAGCTGCGGCAAGACTCGAAGCAAGCCCATCCAGTTCTGTCTCGCCAGGTCGACCATCTGGAAACAACAGAATTGAACCAAACCAAAACACAAAACAGACAAAACAAGGAAACAAAAAAAACAAAAAAACAAACAAAAAACAAACAAACAAAACAAACAAACAAACAAACAAACAAACGAACGAACGAACGAACGAACGAACGAACGAACGAAAGAACGAAAGAACAAACAAACAAAATCGGGGGAAGGAGGAAAAGGGGGAAGGGATGGGTGTTGGGTGCGCCACGAGCAACACCGTCCGCCGGCGTCATGCGTATCAACATCAACAACAGAAAGAGATAGAGAGCACAACCACAAGCGAATAACACGGAGAAATCAGCATAAACAAAGCTGCACCAGGGTACGATACGATATGACACGAAGTACCCGGTAAAAATCAACCTTTGTGGGCGTTGGGACTCAAGGACAAAACAAACGATTACCAGGTACTAATGAAGGAGTTCTCTCACCCTTTCTTGAACGGAGGGTCTGATGTCGTCGAACAGCAGGCAGGGGACGTTACTCGACACGTGCACCTTTAGGGCTCTCGCCCACTCCAACGCCTTGTAGTCCATCCCGGCCGTGCGGTGGAATTTCTCGCTTTGAAGCTGATCCAAAAAACAAACACAAAAAAAATATGGGTTTCCATGAAAGAAGCGCGAGAAGGAGGGGGGGG
>JAYJMJ010000405.1:539033-557540 GCA_036873875.1 Laminaria ephemera
GAACGCAACAGCCAAGCTCACCGCCTCTACTACCGCAAGCGCTACCAGCCCCTTCACCGCCGCCTCTGCTGCCGCCTTCGCCTCCCATCACCTCACCACCACGTTGACTGCCGGCTGTGCTACGTGACCCTTCACCCCCGACTCTACGGCCGCATGCAGTACCTGAACCATCACCACCGCGTCTATCGCCGCCTGCGCTACCCGTCGAGGCCTTCCCTTTTCCCTTCGGCGGTGTAATCTCCGTCTTGCCGGGGATCAAACCAGACTCGTCCCCCTATTATTGGTCTCTGTCGCTCGCTTTCGACGAGTCCGTGTCAACATCCTTGTCATCCAGGCGAACGTCTAACATCCGTACCTCCTCCAGTTCGGCGGCATCTCGCAATCTCTCTGGAATCGCGGCTTCCGCTTGCTAGTATGTGAGCGTTGGCACATCGCTTGGTATTTCGTCAAAGGCACCTCTTAGAAAGAGGAGTATCTCGACAAACGCAGGGTCCAGAGAGCCACGCTGTATTGTTTTAGGAGGCTGTCAATTAATAGGAGTTCTCACCACCACACTCGATTGGTTGCTGTCAATTACTAGTCTATTGTCCGGGTAATTGATTGGCAATACATTCATTTAATCGAATTTGTACGGACGATTCACGAGGAAGATTGAAAGTTAACTGTATTTGTTCGTTCAATTGATCTGGGATAAGTACAATTAATTGGGATTGTCCGGACAATCGAATTAAGATCTGGTTTATTAATTGCAATTGTAGACCCACCTGACACGGCCAATATATTGCAACATACTGCTGCTTGTATAACAGAACAGGTATTTTGACCATAGCAGACTATTACCTCCTACAATAGAGTTGATGGTCATGTACAGTACGCGACACATGATAAGAAACACCTATTTTGGCTAAGGCTCGCTTCTTATTTTCTCTCCGATTTACGCAGAGATTCTTAAATCCAGTTTCTTATTGGCCGAAGAGGTGCAAAACAATAAATTCTTAAGTTTCAGATTCTTATTTTGCAAACGAGTTCAATGCGATATTTGTTTTTCTTGAGCGGTTGTCAATAATTATTTTTTCCCACATGGCATCCATCCATCACTCATAATTCACAAGATATTCATTAGAAACGATGCTCTTCAGGATGGCAGGCCTCAAAGGTCATCTTGCCCACCTTCAACGACTCTTATACCATACTGCTGTACCACTGTACACCCAATCGACACTGTCTATGTTGGAGGTTGGGCGTCAATGCTCTCCCGCTGCTACTGACTGCAGGTTTTTCTCCGCCTGCTTCTGAATCCCCCAGGTCATTGTTCTGCCCGCCCCCTCCGATTGAACCCCCCGTTTGCTCTTTGTCGGTAGTAAACCCCACGAACCCACCGCCGCGTTTGTTTGCGTGCTGTGTGCACCTAACGGTGGCTTCATGCTACGCACGCTTCGGTCTAGTTCAAGATGCACGCGGTAGTCGTACGCTTCTTTCGTGCACCCTCCAGGGTAAAGCCACACCAGCGAGTTGCACTCTCTCTTGATGTATGCCTTAAACTTGTCCGTTGTCTGACCGTACAAGTTATCCAGGGTCAGCAGCGATTCCTCCGCGGGCACCCCATCCCTCCCTTGCATAAGGCTTTTGCGAAAGCAATTCTGAGCCCACGCCATGCAGAACTCGCTGTCGGCCCGCGCGTTTTTCTGGAAGAAAACCTCCACGCGAGGGTCATACGCCTTCTTCTCCACCTACGTGATTCGCTTCCCGGTGCCTCGAAAAATGATCGCGCACCGCATGAGCTTAACACCCGGCCCAATGACACATGCTCCTAATAGTACGATAGAGGTGCACCATTTTGTTTCTCGGGCTCCTCACTTGAGGAGCTCTAAACTTCACCCAAAACATGAAAGTGCAACCCGATGAACAAACTTATGACCTAGGTATACCAAACATATATATTGCAAAACAAGAATGACATTCCGATGATTTGAGGTTAAGGAGCCAAGTCATTCAGAAGCAAAAAAGCCGAAAAGTGCTACCTCTATCGTAGCAAGGGTCCAATGGTAGGTTGGATCGTGCACTTCCTCTTTTCCAGATCACTAAAAGGCTGCGCGATAGCAACGCGCTTGCTTGCCTTGGGGCCCACGTTTCCGGCTGGCCGTTTACGAAAGGCAAGGGCACCTTATCAGAGTTCGTTCAGCTGAAACCGCCCGTACTTCGGATCTCGTCGCTGGGCAGCCCGCATCCCAGATTCTGCGTCTGAAAACACGGGCCCCCTACGCCGCGATGGCTCCCGCATCAGCTTGCGAAACCTTCCGAGGAATGGCCGGATCTGCGGCAGACGCTGCTTGACAGTCTTGTTCTTGAGGTTGCTGGTGCGCGACAAGATGTGACGTTTGGCCCACCACTGCGCCCATCTGTAAGACGGGCGGAACGCCACCGCCCGATGATTGTCACATCCCGCAGCAGGTTCCGGAAAGTAATCGGGACCCCCAGCGTGGATACGTTCAGCTTCCTCTTTCGGCGCGCCATCAATGGGTTGTAGAGCTCTTGCTGTCTCCGGGAACCAACGTCGGGGGTGTTGCTTGGAGAAGAGGGCCTTCTCGGCGACCTTTCCGTCGACGTCTTCGGCGTGCTCTTCTTCCGAGATACCGCCAATGCGGCTCAGCTGGAGCGACATGCGAATTCCCTCAAAGCTATGGATGCCAACAAGGTGCCCCTTGATACATGTCGCTTGAGCAGCAAGAATTACCGCTCAAGGATCCCGCCTCCAGATTTTAACTCGGTAAGAGCCGTCAGGTCCCGCAAAGCGTCGTGGGATAGATTCATCGCCGCGGACCCCCACCACCGCGAATCGACACAACGAAGCAGTGCAGGTTCTATCCTCTGTTCCAGGGGTCTGCAGCAAGCAGGACACCACCCACGATCCACGACCGCACTGATCCATCCGCATCGAAAGTAAATGGAAAATGGTGTTGCAATATTTATATTTGCGTATTCGCATTGGGGAAGGGATTTTTGTGGTGAAAAAGTATTTCTTTAATTAAAAAATGCCACCTGTGGGGACGGTTTCGTAGAAGAGACAGTTTGGTTGGGGGGCTGATGTGGCCTTGGGGAAGGTTCGGGCAGTTTCTTATTTTTCTGGGGTGCAGTGCAGTGAGGCAGATTCTTACCTGTCGTCCCCCTTGCACCTCCCGATTTCTAATTCTTATTTCCTCCTCAAATTAAGCACAGATTCTTACCTGTAATTTGTTTCATTTCCATAAATATCATGCTGAGATTCTTAGCTACGAGATTCTTAACATGTGTCGCGTACTGTATTAAGAGAAGTTGGTCATATATTAAGAGAAGTTGTTCATGTCGTAGATTATGGTCGGTGTATGTTAACGGAATTTGCCTGGATAATGGGGCAGCTGAGAGTCTATCAAATACACTTGCTAGGACAATTGAGGTCGATTTGTACGAAATCGTAAACCGTCCGACAGGACTCTGCGTTGAACGCGTTTGTACGAAGTCGTACAGCGTCCGACAGGACACCGGATTAAACACGTTTTGTACGAAATCGTACACCGTCCGACAGGACACTGGGTTGAAGACGTGTTGTACGAAATTGTACAGCGTCCGACAGGACACTGGGTTGAACACGTTTTGTACGAAATCGTACAGGACACCGGATTAGACACTTTTTGTACGAAATCGTACAGCGTCTGACAGGACACTGGATTGAACACGTTTTGCACGAAATCGTAGAGCGTCCGACAGGATACTGGATTTAACACGTTTTGTACGAATTAGTATAGGACACTGCTTAGAACACGGTTTGTACGAAATCGTACAGCGTCCGACAGGACACTGGGGTAAACACATTTAGTACGAAATCGTACAGGACGCTGCGTTGAACACGTTTTGTACGAAATCGTACAGCGTCCGACAGGACACTGGATTAACCCTTTCAGCAGTGCACTCCCGATATGGGAACCAAACACTTGGGATTAGACTAGTAAAAATTTTGCAGCTCTAAATGGGTTAAACACGTTTTGTGCGAAATCGTACACCGTCCGACAGGACACTGGGTTGAACACGTTTTGTATGATATCGTACAGGTAAAGCCGTTGAACACGTTTTGTGCGAAATCGTACAGCGTCCGACAGCACCCTGCGTTGAACACGTTTGGTAGGAAATCGTACAGCGTCCGACAGGACACTGCGTTGAACACGGTTTGTAGTAAAATAGTACACCGTCCGACAGGACCCTGGGTTGAACACGTTTCGTACGAAATCGTACAGGAAACTGCGTTGAACACGTTTTGTACGAAATCGTACAGCCCCCGACAGCACTCTTCGTTGAAGACTATTTGTACGAAATCGTACAGCGTCAGACAGGACACTGGATTAACACGTTTTGTACGAAATTGTACAGCGTCCGACAGGACACTGGATTAAAAGCGTTTTGTACGAAATCGTGCAGCGTACGACAGGAAACTGCGTTGGACACGCTTTGTATGAAATCGTACAGCGTCCGACAGGACACTGGGTGGAAGACGTTTCGTACGAAATCGTACAGCGTCCGACAGGACACTGGATTAAACACGTTTTGTACGAAATCTTGTAGCGTCCGACAGGACACTGGGTTGAACACGTTTTGCACGAAATCGTACAGCGTCCGACAGGACACTTGGTTAAACACGTTTTGTTTGAAATCGTGCCGCGTCCGACAGGACACTGGATTTAACACGTTTTGTACTAAATGGTACAGCGTCCGACAGGACACTGGATAAAACACGTTTTGAACGAAATCGTACTGCGTCCAAGAGGACACTGGGTTGAACACGTTTTGTACGAAATCGTACAGCGTCCGACAGGGCACTGGGTTGAACACGTAATTTTGTAGAGGACACTGGATTAAACACGTTTTGTACGAAATCGTACGGCGTCCGAGAGGACTCTACGCTGAACACGGTTTGTACGAAATCGTACAGCGTCCGAACGGACACTGGATTGAACACGTTTTGTACGAAAGCGTACACCGTCCGACAGGACACTGGGTTGAATCCATTTTGTACGAAATCGTACCGCGTCCGACAGGACACTGGGTTAAAGACGTGTTGTTCGAAGTCGCACAGCGTCCGACAGAACACTGCATTAAACACGTTTTGTAGGAAATCTTACAGCGTCCGACAGGACACTGGGTTCAACACGTTTTGTACGAAATCGTACAGCGTCCGACAGGACACTTGGTTAAACACGTTTTGTCCGAAATCGTGCAGCGTCCGACAGGACACTGGATTGAACACGTTTTGTACGAAATGGTACAGCGTCCGACAGGACACTGGATAAAACACGTTTTGTACGAAATCGTACAGCGTCCGAGAGGACATTGGATTGAAGACGTTTCGTGCGAAATCGTACATCGTCCGACAAGACACTGGGTTGACCACGTGTTTTTTTAGGACACTGGATTAAACACGTTTTTTACCAAATTGTCCACCATCCGACAGGACACTGGGTTGAACACGTTTTGTACGAAATCGTACAGCGTCCGACAGCACTCTGCGTTGAACACGTTTTGTACGAAATCGTACAGCGTCCGAGGGGACACTGAATTAAACAAGTTTTGTACGAAATCATACACCGTGCGACAGGTCCCTGGGTTGAACACGTTTTGTACGAAATCGTACAGGAAACTGCGTTGAACACGTTTTGTACGAAATCGTACAGCGTCCGACAGCACTGTTCGTTGAATACGGTTTGCACGAAATCGTACAGCGTCCGACAGGACACTGGATTAAACACGTTTTGTACGAAATCGTACAGCGTCCGACAGGACACCGGATTAAACACGTATTGTACGACGTCGTACAGCGTCCGACAGGAAACTAAGTTGAACACGTTTTGTTCGAAATCGTACAGCGTCCGACAGGACACTGGGTTGAAGACGTTTTTGTACGAAATCGTACAGCGTCCGGGAGGACACTGGATCAAACACGTTTTGTACGAAATCGTACAGCGTCCGACAGGACACTGGGTTGAACACGGTTTGTACGAAATCGTACAGCGCCCGACAAGACACTTGGCTAAACAGGTATTGTCCGAAATCGTGCAGAGTCCTACAAGACACTGGATTGAACACTTCTTGGACGAAATGGTACAGCGTTCGACGGGACACTGGATAAAACACGTTTTAATGCAGTCGTACAGCGTCGGAGAGGACACTGGATTGAACACGTTTTGTACGAAATCGTACAGCGTCCGACGTGGCACTGGGTTGAACACGTTTTAATTTCAGGACACTGGATTAAACACGTTTTGTACGAAATCGTACGCGCGAGAGGACTCTGCGTTGAACACGTTTCATACGAAATCGTACAGCGTCCGACAGGACACTGGATTAAACACGTTTTGCACGAAATCGTACACCGTCCGACAGGACACCGGGTTGAACCCGTTTTGTACGAAATCGTACAGCGTCCGACGGGACACCGGATTTAACACGTATTGTACGAAGTCGTACAGCGTTCGACAGGACACTGGGTTGAAGACGTTTTGTACGAAATCGTACGGCGTCCGAGAGGACACTGGATTAAACACGTTTTGTAAGAAATCTTACAGCGTTCGACAGATCCCTGGGTTGAACACGTTTTGTACGAAACCGTACAGGAAACTGCGTTGAACACGTTTTATACGAAATCGTACAGCGTCCGACAGCACTCTTCGTTGAACACGTTTTGCACGAAATCGTACAGCGTCCGACAGGACACTGGATTAAACACGTTTTGTACGAAATCGTATAGCGTCCGACAGGACACCGGATTAAACACGTATTGTACGAAGTCGTACAGAGTCCGACAGGAAACTAAGCTGAACACGTTTTGTTCGAAATCGTACAGCATCCGACGGGACACTGGATTAACACGTTTTGTACGAAATCGTTCAGCGTCCGACAGGACAGTGGATTAAACACGTTTTGTACGAAATCGTACAGCGTCCAACAGGACACTGGGTTGAACACGGTTTGTACGAAATCGTACAAGACACTACGTTGAACACGTTTTGTACGAATCGTACAGCGTCCGACAGGACACTGCGTAGAACACGTTTTGTACGAAATAGTACAGCGTCCGACAGGACACTGCATTGAACACGTTTTGTACGAAATCGTACAGCGTCCGACAGGACAAAGTCTATTCAGTGATCTAAGAACCTGGCTACTCAGGTCGTACCAACGTGCGTCAGGATATTCGAAAACATGTCTACATTCAGATCGTACGAATATACATGGTAGGTATTTATGCTATACGAGAAGCTCTATGAAAGCTAGTGCTTGGTACGAGACGTCACCGTCGTTGATAACGTATAGTGTCATTGCAATTTGTTTTTGTTCTTACAGCTACAAGGAATGCTGTCGAATATAATTATGTTAATCATCTTTATGTACAGCAGAAGTGGTGGCATTTCGCGTTGGAGCCAGGGCGAGACCGTGGCCCAAATGGTGCTGGCGGTCCCCTAGTTCGGCGGTTCTACATCTGTAGTGCGGTGCCAGCGTAGGTTTGATGTGGTATGTACCTGTACGCTATGCTGTTGCTGCTTGCTGCTGCTGAGCTTGCTGCACCAGCGTAATCGCCGGCGCTTCGTACTGTCGATGAACTCGACCGACTGCTGCTCAACTGTTTTCTATCTGCATATACAGTACGGACGCCAAGCGCACGAAAGTACTCGTACGTATTAAAAGTACTCTGTAGTGCTGCTTGCTGCTGTACGAAGTAATGCATTGTCGTGCCGGATGACGGATGGCAATTGGCAATATTTGTTTTTCTTGTGTTTGCAGTATTTTCTTTCTCCTCACTCAAAATTGTTTTTGTTTAATGCACCCCTTGGCAGTACTTTCGCACTAACACCCTAGAGTTGCATACCGGAACGCCCTCAGTCAGTACGGGCATGCGCGGAGCCGCAGGCGGACGTCAGCCCGTCGCGGCGATAAATACAAGTACAATATTGTTGGTGGTGTGCCCTGAGCAATCCTCAGCATTTCTTAGATGAATTTTGTTGCGTTTTTCGTGCTAGCGCGCGATGAGGTTGACCTCTCGGTCCGAACTCTCTCATCGTGCTCGCCTACCCGCTCTGTATAGTCTGTGCCGGGGGCGGCCTTGGCCGTGCTCTTGCCATGTCCCGGTGGGGCGTGCTATACTCGTTTTTTGCAGGGCGGGACGAAGTGTTTTTTTTGTTCCGATCCTCCCGTACCCCCGAGATGGTACCACCTCGTTGTCACTGTTGTATGATATTCGGGTCAGCATATCAGTCAGGCTGCGATATCCTTGCGTTGCTGAGCCTCGAGAGCGTGGCTATGACACCCGTATTACTGCTGTCTGCCGCACGTACTACTGCTGCTGCTGCGCTGTTAGTGGAGCTGCTTGCCGCTTGCTGTTGTTTGTTGGTACTTGATTGTATGTATTTACTCGTACAGTCGCGATCGTTCTGGGCCCATATTGTATACGTACGAGCATATCATACGAGTACGAGTACCTAAAGTAGTGCTGCTGCTGTGTACGAACCAGTACCACTTCAAGTAGACCTGATGGGGGGAAACGGCAAAGGACCTGGATGAGAGCGATAGCTGGCGATGGTATTCGAGCAATTTGGGCCGGCTTCCCGCCATCGAGTTACTTCCGACTGGTCAACTGCTGCTACGCAACGTTTATGTGGCTTGATTTATTGGCTCATTGTGCCTGACACATGATAGCGACCCTAACCCTTCTTATATTTTTCAGTGTTGTTTTCTCTTCGCTCGACGATGATCTGTTTTTAGTGCAGCTCTTGGCAGTACTCTGTCACATTTACCGGCCATGATACTACATCCTCGGTCATGACGGGCATGCGCAGTGCCGCAGGCGGGAGTCCGCCCGCCGCGGCGAAGCCCGCTTACCAGGTACCGGGTATATATGATACTTCGTACTATGTACTAAGTTCCCCTTCGGGATGGGGTTGACTTGATATACCGGGGGCGTCAGAAGTCGAAAAGAGGGAACACAGGCATCCCAATGATACGTATGGGCTACTTCTTTTGCTACTGCGGTATGCTTCGTATACCTAGTATGAGGCCTCGCAATGTGTGTCTGATGGTTGCATTGGACGTGAAAATGTTGTCGTGGTTCGATATCCTGCTGCTGTGCACAAACCACACACACAAAACACTGTGGCTACAGGCACAAAGGCGAGAGCTTGGAGCACGGCTTCTGTTGTACCGCTGCTGCTGCTGTACTGCTTCTGCACTGCTGTATACCGACTTTGTGGCTGCGAGGCTGAGCGGCTTCTTTTGGAAAAACCCAATCCACCGCTCTCCTGGATCGTCTTTTGTGCCTATGACAGCACACACTCCGCGCACACATACAGAAGCGCACACACATACACACAAACAGGGGCGCCGCCCCTCGTGGCTGTCACAAAGGAGTGCGGCTGCTGCTGCTGCTGGTGGTGGTGTTGCTGCTGCGTTGTACCAGGTAGCAGACAGCAAAGACGGGGGGAAAAAAAAGACTGATGTTTTTTTAAAAATAAAATATATTTCAAATACGTCAGCTGTGAGTTCTACAACGGGATGTTGTACAGCGGCCGGGAGAGCGGAGAGATAAAAAAGCTGTGAGGGCGGAGCGGGCTAGTTAGAAAACCCCCCAGAAAATGTGGGGTTTTCTAGGCACCTGCTCGGCTCAGCGAAGCGGAACGCAACCCCTTGACAAAAGAGCCAGCTCAGCGATTTCGAAGGCCCAAAGCATGCGCCACGGAGCTCGGCCGGGATCCAGACATTCGTCGTACTGTTTCGACGGACTCC
The DNA here is from genome assembly GCA_036873875.1 of Laminaria ephemera. Taxonomy (NCBI): domain Eukaryota; class Phaeophyceae; order Laminariales; family Laminariaceae; genus Laminaria; species Laminaria ephemera. Next base: position 548,835 of record JAYJMJ010000405.1, read on the forward strand.
TTGCTTTCCCGGCAGCCGAAAGCGCGTGAAAAAACTCTCGGCCGCCGGAAAACAGCATGCCATAAAAAAACGTGCATATTTTTCATGTACATGTACTACACGACATTATATGTTTCGTACCTGCTACTTTATACTTGTACTTTTTTTTGTTTGTAATCACTTTAACTTTCCAGCTCAACTTGTAAGAGGTTTTACCCTCAGTGACCTTCTGGACAAGCCGTGGTCACAGGTGTCTTCCCTTCTCCCCCCCAGTATGTGCCTTCATTTTCATCACGTATATGGCTCGGCGTTCCTGCTATATATTTGCTTTTTATTCTCGTCGAATTTCATCGAATTTTGTTAACTGACGCTTTTATGTTTTCCGCTATTAATAGTCGTTTACTTACATACTGTATACGAGTGCACTGCCCGATAAAACTTTGTACGAGTGCACTGCCCGACAACCCGATCCCGCTATTTTACTGAGCAATATCTGCACCACGTTTTACAGGTGTGTCCAAAGGGGAGTCTTTTCATGTATCAATCATCGAGAATAGAGCTGCTCAGTTGTCAAACACCCGGTAGGATAGGAAAGGAACACAACTCAGCGATCGGCTATTGCATGGTAGGACATGACTTCACGAGCAACACGAACATGGGCATCCAATCGGAACGCCACAACCACAGGAGGCCCACGACGTCTTTGACTTCACGGAGCATACACGGAGTATACGGTATTGAAAGTCAAACCAACTTACACGCAGGTATAGTAAGTTGAGTGTATAGACCATACTTACATGGGGTGCGAGTACTAGGCTTGAGTAAGTACTACATTGTAAGTGGTTAACCTCGAAGACTACTATAAGGTTGGAGTCACGGGTTCGAATTCCGGTATCGAGATTTCTTTTTCTGAGACACCAACTGCCGAGAGCGCTTTATAGCGTGGGTAAGCACAATTCGATGAGAGTCGACGAGGGAAGAAAGTGCTGAATTCTTCTCGCGATAAAAATTAAGGCGAACACCGTAGTGGGAAGGGCGGAGAAGAGCCTGCTAAGTGACCCCGGATCTGAGTTACGACTATTAGGGAGGGAGAAGGAGAAAGCAAAAGTGCGAAGATAATAGATGGGATGAGCAAAAAAAAATGGGAAAAATAGTCAGCGCGCCGCTAAAGTTAAAGCCAGACTGCTCAGACTCAGACTGCTTGTATCAGCTTGTGTCATACCTGGCATGTTGCTAATCGAGCGAACGCTCGAGTAGTATGTGCAAGCTGAAAGCAGTACTCGTACCGTTTAAAGTTTTTTCTCTTTGCAGGGCGGTACTTGTGTGACCTACTTTTGCTCTCGCCAGGCAGGGTTCTCGCCCAGCCTCGGCGGCGGGGGCGGCGGCGGGGGCGTTAGCTAGCGTGCTTGTATGGTCTAGTCAGGTGCCCTGCATGTAATCAAGGATGTCGGATTACGGCATTACGGCGAGGTCGCTTTAGCGGTAATTATTTTGTCTGGGCCGCCGAAGTTACGTTACATACAGCCCCTGCCCCCTATTTACAAAAGCCACAAAATTGTATACGAAACCCCTGCTGAGCAGGGCTCGGGTGGCTGCCACATTTGGACTTTGAGCTTGCGCTGTTGACCTGCGATCTTCTTCGACAATGTCGCTGCCGGCTTGGATAACCAAGAGATCGAACACGCTGGTGTGCGTGAGAGCTTTGACCCGTTCATCGACATCCCTGCTGGCCAACCAGGCACCCACAACAATTGGCGCGGCAAATGCAAGTCATGCCGAACGGAGATCGGGTTGACCCTGGCTCGAATGGCAGCCCACTTCCTGAAAAAGAATGGCCACGGGGTTGCGATCTGTTCGGCAAGGAATCTACCCCGGCAGCTGTGCTGGCGGCGAAGGCCTACAGATAGACACCGACACCACCCAAAAAAAACGCCTGCAGCCGCTATTTGAAATCAGTCGATCATGTAAGGCATCAACACCTCCATCGTCGACCCAGTAGAGATAGTGATTCCTTCCGTAGGTAGTACCATGAAAATCTTCTTACACCATATGATTCGTTCGAGCGTGCTCGGCCATGTTGCTCCCCCCAACGCATGGTTGAAAAGGCATCCAAAAGTGAGAGGTTGAAAGGAAGCGGGCCAGTGGACCTGGTTGATGTCCTGGTCGAAGAAGACGCCGAACTCCAAACAAACCATAGAGTCCGGCCACTCCACCATCTCTGCACTCTGTCGTTGAACCTCTCGCCAAACACCATGTATGTCCTCTACGCCGGTAAGAGCACGCATACAGCCAGCCAAAATCACGGCTGACGACAGGCCCCACTCGACACTTAGCACTCTGATGCGTGGCACGCGCGTCCCATGGGCGTCGCCGTGATGTTGGCGGTCAGCTTGGTCAGCGACCACCATCGGCAGCAGCGGAGGCGTGTCGCAGACAAGCAGTTTTGCGCACGGCGATTTTCGTGCAGCTGTACAGACCTGCAACGACGTTTCCTGTAGTTGCCTGGTCGAAGTTCTTCACTTCTCCCCACCCATGGTATCGATGATGAAAAGGGCGGCCTCCGTTGCTGGTGTCATGCTGAAGAAGGCTTATAGCTTACAGCCGTACCGCAGCGCTACAGCACGAACCAAAACAATGGTATATAACATGAGATAAATTGGGTAAAAAAAAACAAAACAGAATTTGGTTTTGAACCATGCGGTTTGTGTGCTTGGATCCTAGCGGGGATGGCTCTTAAACGTCCCTGTTTTTGATGAAATTACCCGCAAGCAGCCCCAAATGTCGCCATCGGTAAGAAATACGTACGTAACCGCGAGCATTTTCGGCCGTAATCCGACATCCTTGCATATAATATTAATAGTCCAATGGCCTGGTCGGCTGGTCGTGTGTTACCCCGAACTAGCTACCCCATAAAACCTTTCACCTCTTACATTGCACATTACGCACGAAGTACACCACTTTCAAAAACCTCAAACGACTGCGTCGTAGGCAGATATCATACCGTCGTAGCATGAGGAAGCGAAGTTGTGAGCAGAGGACATAATCGACTCTCCTGGTTGTTGTTGCTGCTGCTTTTTGGCGACGATTTTTTTTTTTTTTTTGCGATTACCCGCCGACCGCCCGGTGGCTGGATGTGTATTTTTTCACATTTTTTGTACACTCGTAATTTGTAATTTGTAATTTCGTAGTTTCGGAAGCGATTTGGCAATTTCACAGGTAAAATTGCAAAGTTCGCTTCGATCTCTTCGTCTAATGGCGCTTCCGTTTCTCCCGTTTCTGCCAAACCACTTCCGAGTCAAGGCTGTATGTAGATGTCATATGGTATGATCAGTGATTTGGCACCTGCCCAGGCATATACATAATAGGAGGACGGACGTGGTCTTTGGGTGAATGTTAAATTCGTACCATACGGTTTTTATCAAATATTCGGTTTGTGCGATTTTAATTGAACTTTATAGTAGTACGTACGCCGCCTCAACATATTCTAGAAAGCACTATTAATAGCAGTAACTCTTTTTCGCTTGTATTGCACTCACTCGTGATATTGTCGGTCAAAGGTATGCTGTTGCACTCGTATCTAGTAATTGTCGATAATATTTTATTTTAACGTAAAACCTTTGATAGTGATGATCACACTAACTCATCGATAATATGTGTTTGATAGTTATCGCTAACTTATCAATATTTCTCGATAATTAGTTAACTGGCTGTGAGCTGTGAGCACGCCGTCAACACCAGCCAGCCAGCCAGCCGCCTTCTCCCAGTCAAGTCGAGCCAGCAAGAAGTTAGGTCGTCGTCTGATCTTGTTGGGTGGTTCGCACATATTTTATACGCTCGAACCTCGCACCTCCCCAAAAACGCAACACCGCACATCCAGATCAAATCAAACGCATCGCACATATTTTTACCAGATACACATGGCACGTGTGAAAATGCACGTGTGAAAATACACTCTCTTGTTAGTCTGCTGAGAGATCTCCGCTGGCGAATTCCGAAGTGCGAATCGAATCATAGAATATGGCGTGCTCTATAGCTGGTACCTGGCATGCTCTATTTTCTACCAGGTATGTTGTAGCGTAAGATGCTTACTGGGTGCATGTTCATATTCGTATGCTGCCTGTATGGTTAAATCGAGAAGATCTGAACACCGCACCACCGACGGACCGATCGTTGTTAGAACTCTATTCTATTTTGCCATCGTATGCCATCGTTGGCATTCTGCTGTTTATCTACTGCTGCTGCGGTAAAATCTGACGGAAGAAGGAACGAAGAAGTCTACATATGTGGCTGTGTTTGTCTTTATAATACGTCTCCGCGTTATAAACCGTTCGTTTTTTGCACCCAACGGCATCAACACCAACGCCACCACCACCAACACCACACCACCAACACCGCGGCCCCTGGCTTTTCCCTCTTGTTTTATCTTCAATGGCAGTACCAGATGTAATTTTTTTTCAAGGCATCCGAAAATCGGAAAGAGATTAACATCGGTGGACCCCAAGACGCTCCCAAAACGAGCAAGTTCAAGTTGAAAACATTGCTTCAGAGGTACATTATTTCGCTGCATATAACCCAATTTATAGCAGTACACGCAACATATTATTGAAACCCTTGAGTACATTTAGCAGCGTATTTTATAACGACAGCAGCAGTGTTTTCTTTTTCATCTTTTTATCTTTGTTCCAGAAGCAGAGACGTTTTTCGAGTGCACACGAGCTGTCGGTTCAAATATGCTGAGAGAGAAAGTTTTGCCGCTAAACAGATGCCTGGACGCTATTTATTTTAGACGGCTTGAAACCGGGGACACGTGGGAAAATCCCGTTTAGCGGAAAAGCCTTCCCATATTATTGAAAACATTGTTTGTCATGAGTCATGTGAGATGAGCCATATTTAGATGTCTTCTGGTGGGATGTAATTTCCCGGAGTGTTTTTTCTCTCATTGTTGTCAGGGAGGCTAATCGTGGTCAGTTGTTGGAAATAGTTAGAAGAAAAACTCGAGAGAACGCGGCGCACCCGCGCAACGGTGTTTCTGGCCCGTTTCTGACCCGTTTTGGCTCCGGGTTGGGGTTGTAGAGGTTGGATGGTGTCTACGACCATGTCTGCATCTCACTTCAGTCGTGGTCCGGCGTTAGTGCGGTACCCTTTAGTGCGAAACCCCAGTTTAGTGCGGTGAAAATTACTTGTCACGACCTCGTCGTAGAGAGTACTCCAATATCCGGTGATAGTGCGGGGTCCCACTTTAGTGCGGTTTTTGTCATGTGGCAAGGCACGGCACTAATATGGGACGACGACTGTATTTGTAGAAAGTCCTTCCTAGCCTATAATCGTGAGTGCAATACAGCACTGAACAGCCCGTTGGTGTTTTTGTTTTTACACGTTGATCAAACACGATCAACAAGCAGTATCACAGCAGTAAACTGGTAAAAGTGTGTGTTCACATTAAAACTGATATTTTCACCCATCTACATCCAGTGTCCGTGCCGATGCCTCCTAGAGAGACGAGCTCTGTGGTCACAAACTACAAGTACAAGACAGAAATGCACATTACAAATACAGCAAAAGTGATTTGGCCATGCAATGCCAACAGCAATGAATACGAGGGCGCAACATATGCAAGCCAGTACACGAGAACATGTTTGCAAGGAAGAAAGAAAAGAAGAATATGATAAAAGAAATAACAAAAAGAAAAAATGAAAAATGGGAAGAAAAATAATGAATAACCAGTAGTATTCGACGAGCATTTTCCGTATCATTCTGCAACTTTTCTTGTTGGCATGTGTTTCTTGTTCCTGCCGTATTTTTTCTAGTATTTTCGTCGTGGAAAATGAGAACCCTAGAGCCGATGATAGCTATGATATACGTAACCTATGTGGGATCCCAGGTACAGAGCAATATTGCGTATACAGCGGCCAAAACATCTGAACAAAGTGAGAAGTGCGGTTGCGCCGCCTCAACAACTACTCCCAGCAGCAGAGCAGCAGTTGTGCTGCCGGTCTACGGGTAAGCGATCTCCAGTCTGAGGATTATTAATAGTGTGTTTTGTGGTACAGTACGTATCATGCTGCGTTTGTCAAGTGTTATGCATACCGCCGATATATACGTAGGAAGTATTTTCCAGTTTTTGGTTCGTGATCAGTTTTAATCTCAAGAACACACACTGCTGCTGTATTGAGGGATTTATTTATTTATTTTTAATTGAACCACTTTGGGATGGAACATACATAAGTCGAAAATAGTTGACGATGTTAGCATCTGCCACGCGAAGCAGCCCGAACTGCCGCGTTCGTGTAACCGCAAGGTAAGGAGCTGTATCATACATGAAAATGCTCGCAGCCAGCATGACGTTACTCGTGCAGCTGCATGCACTCTCTCCCTAGCCGTGGTAAGTGTTATGTGATCGCTATACATGAGTCTCAAAAGGGTTGGTGCATCGTGCGCGATAACCCAGCAGCGTCGAGTTGCTTTTTGGCTACTCGCATTGTGTTGTACGTGATGTAGACGAGGTGGTAGTAGTCCTTTCGTTAGCACCGGAGCGCCCACGCACTATCAACTACCGGTATTTTTTTACCTGTTACCCTTGTGGCATCGATGTATAGCGACCGAAAAACAACGAGGGCGAGAGATGTTAGCAAGCGTCTAGGAAGAGCGTGCAGCATGTACGAGGATCATTGCGCATTTCGAGCGGTTCCTTGCATCGCATTCCCTACCGCAGCAGGTCGGGCTGCTTACTATTAGTAGTAGTGTAACCGATGCTGTCTGTGATCGTCACGTTTTCCCTCTGAATCTCTTTCTTTTTCTTTTTTTTGTTGCTCATCCCATCTATTATCATCGCAATTTTTCTTTGTCCTTCTCACTCCCTAGTCGTAACTCATCTACGGGGCCACTTAGTAGGCTCTTCTCCCCCCTCCCCACTACGATATCCCCACTACGGTACGAGCCTCATTTTTTATCGCGAGAATAATTCAGCACTTTATTTCCCTGCCGACTCGCGTCGAATTGTGCTTTCCCACGCTATAAAGCGCTCTCGGCAGTTGGTGTCTCTATTAATAGAAGCTCTGAACCCCTGGTATTATACGATACGATACGTATCACGTCATATGATCGTACGTGATCTACGTACTGGCGTCGCTGTGGTACTGCTGCCTGCTGCCCTGCTGCTGCCTCAGTCTAGTATGCCAGGTACGTCCTACCGGGTGGCATTCAAAGAGGCTGCAGGAAGGAAGGCAGGCATCTTTTGGACCATTGGACTGTCGACGTTCTGCACTAGTATAGACCTTCTAGATTTTATGTAGACCTTCTATATACCTGGTATACGAGACCTTATAATATTCTTGATAGTCTGTGATATTAATAAACGTTCTCCATTGTTGTAACCTACCTGCCCTCTCGCTTGGCCTGCATGTTGTTGCTGATAGGTTGATTTTCTCTGTGACTGTTTTGTGTAATGTGGTTCAGTTCACGCGCACCCTGGTGGTGGTGGTGGTGGTGGTGGCGGCGGTGGCGGCGGTGGTGGTGAAGGTGGTAGTGCGCTTCTTCCGACTCAAGTATTTGACTTTTGTTCACATACTCTGTTGGTGGTGATGGTGGTGGTGGCGGCGGTGGCGGAGGCGGTGGTGGTGGGGTGGTGGTGGTGGTGGTGGTGGTGGTGCAGCTGCCACCTACTCCCAAGTATTTGGATTTTATTCCCATACGCTGGTGTTGGTGGTGGCGGGGATGGCAGTGGTGGTGGCGGCGGAGGCGGCGTGGGCGGTGGTGGCGGTGGTGTTAATGATGCAGCTGCTACCCGCCCCCTAGCATTTACCTTTTTTTTTACTGTTCACACCCGGTACGCACTCTAACTTCCACTATTAATCCTGCTCTTGTGGCTAGGACTTTGGGTTGGCAACTTGACGGCTACTTATTAAAATAGTAATAGGTGGGTGGCGAAGTAGGACAAACAACCGACTTTCAAGTCTTGATAATTAAAAAACACACTCGAGCCACAAATACGCCAGTCATATGCCAAGACGAAAACCCCGCCAAACACCGCACGCAACTTTTAATATCTGTGATGCTTCTCCAACTAACGACTATTTATAGTCGGCGAGTTTTAATGGTCGGCTAACTCCCAGCCCTTACTATTTTCACTCTTACAATAATACGGACTACTTCGAACTCTTCTACGTGATACACAAGAATGCCAGGTATTCCCGTGTACGGGCATGCTTCTACACCAGCAGCAATGCGACTTGCTGCCTGAAAGAATGTTCGATTTTCGGCTCATTGGCGTATTTTTTATTGCCACTGCTGCTGCCGCAGCTGCTTTGGCTTCTTGTCTGCTACTGCGTTATGGCTTGCTACTTTTGCTACTTCGTTTGCGTTGCTTTATGGCTGCTGCTTTTGCTGCGGCTTTGGCTGCCGCTTTTACTCTTATGTTTTTGCTGATGTGCTTTTGCTGCTACCTTCTCTGGTTATTCTGTTTTGTTTGTGGTCCTCAGGGATGAAGGAGAGTAGTTCGAACGGGCACTCGATGCGGGACTTGGTCGCGAAGGATAAGCTCACGGCCCTCGTCAGCTCCGCCCAGGTGGGTCTTCTTGATCTTGTTGTGTCTTTACTGCTCTTATCGTTGTTTATTCTGCTGTCGTGATGTTGCACGAAGCATACCACTACTGCTGGCGTCCCCAGTGGCTCAGTTGGTAACCTCGTAAACCTTCTGACGACTAAGTTGCAGGTTCGAATCTCTCCGGA
>JAYJMJ010000405.1:592795-603154 GCA_036873875.1 Laminaria ephemera
ACAATATGTTTTCTCCTCCCTCGCCCTCCTGCCCCCCTCCCCCCGTCCCTGCTTTGAATGGAAAACGCCTCCTTTTGCGCGTTTTTTCAGGAGGACCCAAAAAGTTTTTGTGGGTACGCTACACCCGCGGAACAGCGAATGTTGACCGCGTCCGATACTGGCAGCAATGCATGAGGCGGGACGGGGGGGGGGGGTGGGGGGGGAAGAGAGAGGATGGAGAAGGGGGCGGGGGGGGAAAGAGAGAGAGAGAGAGAGAGAGAGAGAGAGGGATGTGGTTAGTAGGAGAGAAATATAGGCGTATTGATGCATGTGGACATGTTGCCTCTGTTGCTTGGGCTGTCGGTTTTGCTTTGTTTTGGTTGCCATGATGCAGTCTGTTATTGAAAAAGAATATCCCCCTCCTCTCGAAACTAGTACGTAGCCGCTTGTCTAATGCCATTTGCTTGACGTAGTTCTTGTGTCCCCCAGCGTTAAAAAGAAAACGGCCGATGATGAAGGGCGTTTGCGTGTCCGCACAGTTTGAGGATTGGTTTTTAAACCCAACGTGTCGGCGTTTTTAGAGAGGAGGGGGGAGAGGGAGTGAAAAACATATTTTGATTTTGTCCGTTTTTGGCTGTGTTTTTTGCTATCTGTAGAAAAACCTACCATGGGGTGGAGAGGAGGCTCGGGGCCGTGGATTTCCTGTTAGAAAAACGCCACTTGTTGTAGGACTTGGGGAAGGGGGGTTGTAATCATCATACCAGGTATCATGCATGGCGGTAGTCGTATCACCATAGACCCTCGCATCCCTACAATGCCGGAAAGGAACACGTCGGGTTTTCGCAGACCAGGCAGACATCGCGAGCACCAAGCGCGAAGCGCCGTGAGGTCGCATGAAGGGTGAGCTGCATCCTACTTGGGGGGGGGGGGGGCTTAAGCAAATTAATAGCCGAGTCCGTTCGCAGAAACGAATAGAAGGAAAACCTCGTATATATGGTAGTGGGCTTGAGAGTCTGTTTTGCGAGGAGGCTATTGCCCGGTAGCTTGCTTGCTTGGTAGGTGAGGTGCGTGAGAGATTGCCGGGTAGAGTTGAGTGGTTGGGTAAGGCGCGCGTGGGTGATTGCTTGCTGGCTGGCTTAACGGCTTGGTTTGGAGCTTGCTTGATACCGGGGTAGCTTGCTTGTTGGCTTGCTTGATTGCTTGCTTGATAGCTTGTGCTTGATGGTTTTGCTTGATAGCTTGTGCTTAATGGTTTTGCTTGATAGCTTGTGCTTGATGGCTTGCTTGATAGCCTGTTTAATAGCTTGCTGGATAGCTTGCTTGATATAGCAGTCGCTTGCTGGATAGCTTGCTTGATATAGCAGTCGCTTGCTGGATAGCTTGCTTGGTAGCTTCCAGGATAGCTTGCTTCATAGCTTGCTGGATACAGGCTGACTTCAAAGTTTAGCTTTTGAGTTTAGCTTCAAAGCTTGGCTTAAAAGCTTGGCTTCAAAGCTTGCTCCCGAACTTGCCTAGAAGCTTTTGCCTGGAAGCTTTCTTGCGCGTGGGGCAGACACCCGTGCGACTTGATTATTGCTAGCTTGGATAGTGAGAGAGGGGTCGTGTGATTGGCGTGGTTTAGCTATCGGTTCTCTTCGTTTTTTATTTTTATTTTGGCACTTGCTTCCTTCTTTTTTGTTGCGGGCTTTTTTTGCTTTGCCTTGCTTTGCCTTGCTTTGCTTTGCTTTGCTTTTGCTTTGCTTTGCTTTGCTTTGCCTTGCCTTGCCTTGCCTTGCTCTGCTCTGCTCTGCTCCGTTATGGGTCGCTCTGCCTTGCCTGGTCTTGCTTTGCTCTGTTTTGGTTGGTTTTGGTTTGCTCTGTGTTGCCTTGCTTTGCTTTGCTTTGCTTTTCTCGGCTTGGCTTGGCTTGGCTCTGCTCTGCTTTGCTCTGCTCAGCTCAGCTCAGCTTTGCTTCGCTTTTTTCTCATTTCTCCTTGTGATTGTTACCGCCTTTGTAGAACGGGGCGCGCGACGCATTCGCCCCCCCTGGGCGGCAGCGTTGCGGACGGGTTGCCTTGCAGCTTTTTGCTCATGTGCGGGATTTTGGGGAGCTTGGGAGGCACAGGAAGAGGGGGGGGGAGGGGGGTACGGCAGTAAGTAGTACCCACGCATGCACCCGGCATGCACTGAGATAAGTTTTTTTTTTTGAAGTGACGTAGCGACCCTGGATGACGACAGACACCGGACCGGTCGACCAGGAATTTTCCACCACCGATCAGAAAGTTCCTTCAAGAAAAAGTAGACCAATAGGAAAACTGTGGGCATGAAGTGTACCCTTCTCTCTCCGCAGTCAAGTGGGGTTTTGATTTGTGTTGTAGGCTTTTTGCGCAAAGGTGGCTAGGCGGCGTTGGAGGAAGAGGAGCGTTTATTTGGCCCATGTACCGTAGTAGAAGCACTTGGCTGATTGTGATTGGCCGCCGCTACACATGTGGCGGATTGTCATTGGTCGCAGCTCCTTCACTCTGCATTTTTTGTTTCTTTGACTTCTTTTTTTTTATCCCCATTCTCACTCGAACGCGGAAAGCTCAGCGCGATCCTCTAACAGAGAAAAAGGCGAAGGAACAAAGTTCTAGAAAGCAGGGAGGAAATTTCTAGGAAGCAGGGAAGAACTTTCTAGGAGAGAACAAGTTTCTAGGAAGGAAACAAAAGAATTTTCTAGCAAGTCGCGGCTGCGGTAGTCTCCTTCTATTTCCTTTTCCCTGCCTTTTTCGCTTTTTGTTTTCTTTTTTTAGGTTGTCTCGTGAGCTTTTTGTGAGGTGGTACACGCCCTGCTCTACCTTCCGTCGGGCCGGGGATTCCCTGAAGGGAAGAGGCCCTGTTCCGACATGTTTCGTATTATTTCTGCTGTTTTTCTAGGGCGATGAAAAGCCGCTGTGAATAGGTTGGCGGGGAGGCATGAAAAGCAGCAGCAGGAGCAGCTAAGCGTAGTAGCGAAGCAGTTAGTAGTTTGTTTTTTTTCTCGTGACGTCTACCTGGACTGTTAATGGTTATTAATATTGTTGCATTGCAGCATAATTTCCGACCCGCGTCTATTATTATATCGTCAACTTGGGAGGGGTTGGTTTGAGGCGGTGCACAAGCAAGATATATTACACACGTGTCTCGCGGACGCGTGCTTGGTTGCCCCTCCCCCCCCACCCCCACCCCCCGGTTACCACCGCCCCCATAAAGCGTTCCCTTGATGAACGCGGGGCCTAGGTGGCTGCTGCGCTGATGCTGCTTGCTGATGCTTGTAGCTGCTGCTTGATGCTTGCTGATGATGCTTGTTGCTGCTGCTTGATGATGCTTGCTGCTGCTGCTGCCGATGCTTGCTGCTGATGCTGCTGCTTGCAATTGCTTGCTAAGGCTCGCTATAATTGCTGGCTAATGCTTGTTGATGCTGCTGCTTTGCTGTTGAAGCTGCTGCTGGTTGGTGGTGATGGGGGGAGGGGACGGTCTGGCACTCTTGTTGTCGATCAAGGTCCCTTGCTCTCTTATTCTATTTAGATTTTTGCTATTTTTGAAAAGGAGGCACGATGCATTGAGGGTGATGATGATATTGATGGGTGATTGGATGGATAGATGGATGGGCGCATATTATGGATGGTGATATGACGATGATGTTGATGGTGATTGGATGGATGGATGGATGGATGGACGCGTATTATTGTGGATGTTTGCTTGCATACATGCATGCATGCATGCATGGATGGATGGAATACGAACACATCTAAAAGCGCCGCCGGTTTTTAATGCACATGAAGTGTTCTACCTGCTCGTGGCAAGAGGCAGGAAGGCGGTAGGCGAGGCGGGGCGGGGCGCGCGCGGGGGGAGGGGGGCAGAAGGAAGGGCAGATATTTAGTAAACGGCGCGAACGAACACGAGAGCTATAGGATAGTTGTAAACAGAGCCGTTCTGCGCGTGAAAGACAGATATTATACCTGGTGGTGGGTATACGAGTACAAGTAGATTATCTGAAGAATGGGAAGAAGAAAAAAAAACACAAAGCAAAAAATACGCCCCCCCACGCTACGCTACGCTGCGCAGCGCCCCTGCACCGTGTGGGCGACGACACGACATGAATGTTATAATTTTTGGTTTCGCTTTTTGTTTGCTTGGCTCACGAAGCTTTAGTTTGTTTTGTTTTTGCTTGGCTTTATTTTGGTTTGGTTTGGTTTCGGTTTTGTTGTTTTTTCCCTTTTTTGTTTGTTTGTTTCTTACGCTTTTTTTTTTCGGCTTTCTTGATACTGCGGGCATCAAAAGCAGAGGCAGGCAGGCAACATATTTGATTGATTGGATGAATTTCTTTTTTTGCTTATTTTTTTTTTCCCAGGACCTACCGGTATATATATATTTTTTCTCTTGTGTCGCTACGTTGGCATTTAGTTGTAACTGTTGTTGTACGCGTATAGCGGAAGAAATCGAAAGGACTTCGTAGTAAGAGGGGAGAAGGGTCGGCGCAATAACGGTGGGCCTTTTTTTTGTCGAGGGGGTGGGGCGAGGTCAATACGGTACAGTCGTGGTCTCTCTATAGTGCCGGGGTGTGCCAGCCGGAAATTCTGACACTACAGCGGCAATCGGCACTACTCCGCATACTGCCACTACTGGTTGTTCCCATCTATGCCAAGCGATTTCACAGGCACTATAGCGGGCAACGGCACTACTCAACCAGCGCTATAGAGGGACCACTACTGTGAGCCCGCCAAGAAGAAACGCCTACTAATGTGAGCAAAAAAAGGCTTTGAAACCTTTTATTGCGACACCAACCTTAGCAATCTTGAGCACAGGCTATTTTTTACCTGGTAAAACACAAATCAAAAACCCACATGACTGCGGAGAGAGAAGGGTACTTCATGCCCACAGTTTTCCTATTGGTCTACTTTTTCTTGAAGGAACTTTCTGATCGGTGGTAGGATTTAGTCGTAGCGCTCGCCTCTGAGCACGATTTTTTAATCCAAATTTCTTCATATTGGTAGTGTCCCCCCAAATATTGAGCCTGATGCTATTACTGGGTTAATTCTTATTCGTGGGACCTATACTACAGTGGTCCCTTCTATAGTGTGCCGGGATGTGCCAGCCGGAAATACCGGCACTATAGCGGCAACCGGCGCCACTCCGCGTACTGCCGTTACTGGTTATTCCCATTTGTGCCAAACGATTTCACAGGCACTATAGCGGGCAACCGGCATTACTCAACCGGCACTATAGAGGGACCTCTACTGTAGTGTATTTTTTCTTCTCTTGTTTTTCACTTGAACATGTATTTGATACGAATTGGATGTGGGGCTCAGGATATGTAGATGCATACTCTATCCAATACAAAGCCCGCTGGGTAGACTAGGGGTATTGCATACGGACTAATAGATTATGTCGTATGTATAACGTAGCGAGGTGAACGTTCGAGTTATAGGGGAAGTTTTCAGCACAGTAAAAGGAGACACTTGAGGGAGGGATGCCGGAGGGGGGGAAGGGGGAGGGAAGGGAAAGCATGCGCCACGTGCAAAAATATGCGCTATAATTGATGATTCTAACACGAAAAAATCCCTACATTTTCTCACGAGGGAGAGCAAGCAAAGCAGCAAAGCGGAGACGATAGTGTTTATTTTTAGTTTTATGAATTATTATTAGTTTTTGTGGACATATATATGCATGTTCGACAGGAGGCAGAAAGAAAGAGGCAACAAAAGGGAAGGGTGGCATGTTTCTTACCCGTGAAAGAGATATACTTCGTATTCCGTCTTTGTTTTTTTTGTTGTCATATTTTGATATTTTTGTCATAATTTATCTACTGTACTTCGAAGTACAGGAAGTAATACAGTAGGAAGTACAGTAGTGGTCCCTCTATAGTGCCGGTATGTGCCAGCCGGCATTACGGGCACTATAGCGGCAACCGGCACTACTCCGCATACTGCCACTACTTACTACTGCTGGTTGTTCCCTCTGTGCCAAGCGATTTCACAGGCACTATAGCGGGCAACCGGCACTATAGAGGGACCTCTACTGTATTATACCACCAGGTATATCTCTGTGAGCGAGGGGCCGGGCATGCCTTTCGCCGGGAAAGTCAGTCGAAAAGTCAGTCAAGCGTTATTCATTGATGTCATTCTGGAGATGATTGCGACCCGTGCTATGTTAGAGGTGTTCATACGTAGCACTTTCTGGCAAAAACACTTCCGAATGAAGGGCCGGAACTATCCAACATCATCACCGGAATAATAATACCGTTTGTGATACGGTGGTAGTAGTGGTCCCTCTATAGTGCCGGTTTGTGCCAGCCGGAAATACCGGCACTACTACAGCGGCAACCGGCACTACTCCGCATACTGCCACTACTACTGGTTGTTCCCATGTATCTGTGCCAAGCGATTTCACAGGCACTATTATAGCGGGGAACCGGTACTACTCAACCGGCACTGTAGAGGGACCTCTACTGTGCACAAGTAGTTGTATTCGTTGCGTGCTGCCTCGACCATGGGATGCTGCAAGACGGGATGTAGTGCACTCAATATACGGAGAACGGAATGAATGGTAGACTTCTATTATATTTTCAAGTCCTAGGTACGATGCTGTAACCGCCCCGCGTGCTTCATCGGGTTGCTCTTTCATGCTTTCTCGCGGAGTCAGATTTTGGGAGAGCTGTCTGTGGAGCTTCATATATATATATATATGTAGGTGAGAAGCCTCGGAAATAATTGGTTAGACCTCTACGGTAGTACGTAGATTGATGATGGGGAGAAGAAGATGGCGATGATTAATGATTGGTGGATGGTTGATGGTTGATTGATGCTGATTGATGATGAGCAGATAGATAGATAGCTGGTTCAATGTCGTATAGGAAGGGAAGGAAGAAGAGACCACTCATTCATTCCATCCTTCTTTCGACACAAAAAGCGCATTTATTTACGGCGCAACATTTGCGATCAGTCAATAATAATGCGTTCGCTAAAATCAGCGGCGAGCAGCAGCAGCAGAAAGCAAGCAGAGCAGCAGGAGATTTTTAAGCAAATCAGCTGTAAAAAAAGTGAATGAAAAAAAAATCAGGCGGAGCGTGCTGTTCGGTGCGCATGTATGTGGCGTGTGGTCACACGCCCCAGAGTCCCCCGAGACACACCGACCGAGTCTTTGAAAAACAAACGCTGTCTTGTGCTCTCGACTCGCTCACTCACGCGCTCGTTTGATTTCTTGTGTTGTTGGCGCGTGAAGCAGAGCAGCAAATAAATTCATACAGCCAGCCCACACGCACGCAATGCGACGGACACCTCAAGACCACATCATACAAGCTACGGTAGTAATGGTGCACTCTTTCTTTGTTTTCTGGGGCTCCTCACTTGTGGAGCTCTATACAGCTCTATCTTATACCTCTCCAAAAAACTGATTTGGGGAAAAACAAAAGTTCTACCCGATGAACAATCCCATGGCCTAGGTATACAATAACGAAAGCTATTATTATTATTGCAAAAAAAAGAACGAAATTCCGACAATTTTGGGTTAAGGAGCCCCGTCATTCAGAAAACGTTTCTACCAAAAAGTGCTATCGTACCTCTATCGTAGCACGCGTCGGCCTCTCTCGATCTTTTGGCGGCTGGCTGTAGGTAGAGTACTTGCTGCCCGAAACATAATAAATAGGGGCGTGAAAAAAAAAACGATGCGTCTCTGTATTGTTGTTTGTATGTATGTCAGCTGACTCGCCCGTGCATCTATCTGCAGAAAATAACGCAGCACAGAGCAGCATCAGCAGCACCCGCAGCACCAGCACAGAGCGGTAGCAGCAGCAGTCGCCAAAGCACACGACGCTGTACGTAGCAGCCGTATTGCTGTGATGAATGATGAATTCTTGCTTCATGCGAAATACTCATTCGCCCCGGACCACTCGGGGGTCTTCTGGCTGTACTGGTAAATATCGGAGGTCGTGCTACACGATAGGGGTATTACGGGGGACCATAGTAATCAGGACCAAAATATGGTTAGTAAAAACAGTGGAATGTATAAGTTTTTGTGTGTATCGTAGGTCCTGATTACTCAAGGCCCTCCGTAATAGCACCTTTTTTTGCCGAAAAAAAACTCGGAGTGACGGGGGCTCCTTAACCAAAAAAAATCGTCGGAATATCGTTCTTGTTTTGCTCCTTTTTTTTGCATATTATTACCTTAGGCCATGGGATTGTTCATCGGGTGTTACTTTCCTTTTTCTCAAGCTCAGTATTTTTGGGCGAGGCATAGAGCTCCTCAGATGAGAAACCTCAGAAAAAAAATGGATGCACATCTGCCGTAGCATGTGTCTTTTTTGTGACGCGTGCTACGATAGAGGTGGTAGCACTTTTCGGCTTTTTTGTTTCTGAATGACGGCGCTCCTTATAACCCCAAATCGTTGGAATGTCGTCCTTTTTTTTTTCAATCTGATTTTTTTTGTATACCTAGGCCCATGGGTTTGTTTCTCATCGGGTTGCACTTTCAGTTTACTCCAAATCAGTTTGCGGGTGGTGAGGTTTAGAGCTCCTCAAGTGAGGAGCCTCTCAGAACAAAACTGGTGCACCTCTATCGTACTATTAGTAGCATGTTTTTTTTTTGTGACGCGTGCTGCGATAGAGGTAGCACTTTTTGGCTTTTTTGTTTCTGAATGACGTCGCTCCTTAACCCAAAATCGTTGGAATGTCGTCCTTTTTTTTTCAATCTGATTTTTTTTGTATACCTAAGCCCATGGGATTGTTCATCGGGTGTCGCTTTCCTTTTTCTCAAACTCAGTTTTTTTGGGCGAGGCACAGAGCTCCTCAGATGAGAAACCTCAGAAAAAAAATGGATGCACATCTGCCGTAGCATGCGTGTTTTTTGTGACGCGTGCTACGATAGAGGTATCACTTTTCGGCTTTTTTGTTTCTGAATGACGGGGCTCCTTAACCCAAAGTCGTCGGCATGCCGTTCTTGTTTTGCAATACGATGACTTTTTCGTATACCTAGTAGGCCATAGGTTTGTTCATCGGGTTGCACTTTCATTCTTCTCAAAATCATTTTTTGGGTGACGTTTAGAGCTCCTCAAGCGGAGAGCCCGAGAAACAAAATGGGGCACCTCTATCGTAGTATGCGTTTTTTTAAGCATGGTGTATCTGTTTATCAGCATCCCAGGCGATCCAGCACGCCAGGATTATTTTTTGCCGAACAGGTGTACAACACCAAAAGTCTTCGAATCGAGACATTTTCATATACTGAAACCAAGTAGTTACGCGAACGACGCTTACATCACTTGAGAACGAGAACGCGCACTCACTTGCTGAGTAACGAGAATGCGTACTGAATTATATTGCTGAGTAACGAGAATTAAATGAATAATGCGTTATCACTTGCTCAGTAACGAGAACGCTCAATCACTCGAGAAACAAGAACGGTTTTGTGGGTTTTAGCACCATTCGTCAGGAACGAACGAACGAACAAGCTACTCAAAAGCTGTATCATAACACGGCATCGTCCCGACCAGGTCTCAAATTTGATTGGTTGATTGTTTGGTCGATGAACCTGTCAACACCGACCCGTCACTGATACCGTGCGTCACCACGGACGTACAGACAGTACGGTTGGTTGATTGAATGTTGATGGTGTTGAGGTTGATTGATGATGCCGTTGTTAGTGTTTGATGCTGTGGTGTTGAAGATGTTGGTGCTGTGACGTTGATCGATTGATTGATTGATTGATCGATTGATAAATTGATTGGTTGATTGATTGATGCCCCAGTCAACACCGACCCGTCACCGATGCCGTGCGTGATCACGTACTACAGCACGGACGGCACACATACATGTGCCTCGGCTCTTGCCGAGTGCTTCCTTCCCCTCGCCAGACGTTGTCGGGCCACCAACACGACTCCTCACTTATCCTCCACCCTCACACACGACGGGGCTACTCGTACCATCCACGGGAGCCCAACTAACTAGAATTAATACCTTCAGGGGGAGAGAAAGACACACCCACAAAAAACAAAAAACGCCAAATCGCAAGCTACACAAGCAGACAAGGAACAAAACAACACCCCCAGCAAATATGCTATAATAGGAGACCGCGGTTTGACCTCTTGACCGACCGCCTCCTACATTAAAACGAGTATAATAAGGCCAAAAGAGGCCATCAAAAACTCAGGTCTTCTATGTAACATATTTGGTTCGCAGGAGCTCGTTCCGTCAACCCTAGCTGCAACCAGCAGGTCATCCACCACAGCAAAACCAGCAACCACGCGCGCCCACAACAGTAGTATTATACGCACCATCACGGCGGTCTATAATTCCCCTCCCCCCCACTCCACGTGGTGCACGCGATGTCTGCCTGGTCGGTGAAAACCCGACGTGCTCCGTCCCGGCATTGTAGGGATGCGAGGGTCTAT